>JAYESD010000001.1:133431629-133668125 GCA_036927565.1 Tuctoria greenei | reverse complement strand
TATTAATGATGATAAATATAACTTGAATCATAAATAACCACCATTTCCCGACCATAAACTAATAATGAACTGGCCCCAAGCCGCTCTTGTCCGTGAGCACAGCTATCATGACAGTTTTACCAAATCTCTGCAGAGAGTGTACCCTTTACCCACAAGCACTGATTTCATCCCCTGTTGCAAGGTGGACTGAGCAAACCTCCTTGAATGCCCGTGGTAGCTAACCACATTGCACACGTCCTTTGGCGTGAGGCCTGAAGATCACTACATGGTCTTTACAAAGGTACTCCTGACTAGTACTAGCCCACTAAGGTTTCACCGCTGAGGTATTCCTGGAGTAACCCTCCATCTCAGAAGCCCCCTCTTAAGTCTTGCGGTTCCCAGAGCAGTACCCCTGCATCATTCTCCGCATCATCCAACTACTAGTATTTCATCGAGAGAAACCTAATTAATTGACCAAGCCACCCCATCTTAGTCTCGTGGTGGTACTATAAAGCTTAGTGGCTTCCTTCATAAACCGGTCCTTAGAATCCAGTGGTACCAAACCCAATCCTGGGCCTCGTGCAAACTGCACCCATACCAAATCTATCAAACCACCGGATTCCTATCAACTACTGTTGCGTGTCCATCATAATTAAAGCAATCATAAAGTATAATATATCACATGTGTATGAAATACCATTCTCAAAGTTTAAGCATGGTTAAGCATAATTATAACTTATCTACTTCCCAACCCAAATCAGGTGACAAGGAATTATATAGAACAAGGCATATAACATGAAATAGGACATCATTTTATTTAGCATGTATCTAACTAAAATCCTAAAATAGGTACAAGATGGTCAAGAGCACTTGCCTTCTTTGAAGGCCTGGTTGTTTTTGAAGTCTTGGTCTTGGAGATTAAAGTTGGGGTCGTAGTACGACTCTAAATATATTGCCCAAGCATGGCAAAAAGAAATAAAAGCTAAATAAGTAAAGAGCACACAATACATGACATCACAACATACACATAACCATAAAATTCTATACTAATGCGTCCCTACGAAGCATTTATTATTTTACATAGCCCAAAATATGCATTTAATATTTATTTTACATTTTTAAGATTTATTTATGGGCTAAAGTCATTTTTATTGAATTTTCTATGGCTAAAATGTATTTTAAAAATTTTTAATCAATTTTCCATGGTAAAAAATACTTTATTTGTACTCTACAATTTTATTACAACATAAAAATATTTTATACAAAATTTCTTACTGTTTTTATATTTATTTACCATTTTTATCTGTTTTCTACAAATCAAATACAATTTTAAACAATATTCAGTAAATAAATAAAATATCAGAGCTAGTTGGTAAATCTTCTATACTGTACAGGGGCTAAAAACATAATTCTATAAATTCCCAGGGGCTAGACTGCTTAATTAATTGATTTAATCGAATTCCAAAGAGTCCAGGGGCTAGATTGATAATTCTAGGGGTTAGATTTGTATTTTAGTAAAGTCCAGGGGGTAGCCAGCAAGTTTCCAGGGGCCTCGGTGTAAATGCGGCGGCGGGAAAATAGAATTGAATGCAGGCCGTTGATTTTAAAATGAACATGCGAGATTTTATTATGGCGAACCGTTACAGCGATCTAATCTAGGCTGTTCGGTTAAAACCGAGGGCCGAGATGCGGCCACGTCGCCCTGGCGACGCTGGCCACACGCGCGCGCGGCTGCGCTCGGCGCCCGCGGCGGCGATGCTCACCGGCGTTGGCCATTCGGCCAAAATGCAACTTATTCACGACGTAACTTATGCAAAATGGAAGAGGGGGAGGAAAGAAATGCACCTCAGGTGATTTCGCGGTCTGAAATCGGGTGGAGAAAGGTCAGCGTCGAGGGGCGGCGGCAAACGGCGTCGGCACCCGCCAATTCCGGCGAAACGTCGGCGATCCCTGCGTGAGTTCTTGCCCGTCGATATCCTAGCGACAAGGCAAAGGGGTTAGAGGGGAGAGGGGAGGGAGACAATCGCCGGTTAGTCGGGAATGCGCGTGTCTTACCGAGAACGGTGGTTGGCTAGGGTTTGAGCGCGGGGGAAGAAGAAAGAGAGGTGGAGGGCTGAATTTGTAGAGGGGAAGAGGGGCGGCGGTTGATGGCGTGTGCGAAGGGTAGTTTCCTAGGGTGAATCGGCGCGGGGAGAAGAAGTTGGAGGGGGGGCGCGACATGGGCGCGGGAAAGAGAGGGAGGCGGCGGTTGCTCCATGGTAGGGATGACAAGTGGGGTCCACAGGGCAGAGAGAGAGAAGGAGGGGGAGGAATGCTGGGTTGCGGGTGAAGGAGGGGAGAGATGGGTCGAGGGTGGGAGATTTGGTCCAATAGGTGTTTTATTTTTTTTGTTGTTTTTCCTTTTTCATTTTCTTTTTTCTTTTGATTTGATTTGAAATTCAAATTTCAACGAATTCTACTCGTTTGAATTCAAACTTCACACAATAATGCACACACACAAATGCACTTTGTTTTATACATTTTATGTACGTGAAATATAGGTGTTACAACTCTACCCCTCTTAAAAGGAATCTCGCCCTCGAGATTCGGACGTCCTAAGAGAAAAGATGAGGGAACTCGGCCTTTAGATCTTCTTCTCTTTCCCTCGTTGCTTCTGCCTCCGAGTGATTTTTCGATTGCACCTTACACATGTGAATGACTTTCTTTTTGGTAACCCTTTCCGATGTCTCAAGTATCTTGACAAGTTGTTCCACATAAGACAAATCTTCTTGTACATCTACCGCTTCCATAGGTAACTGTTCCTCAGGCACTCTTAAACACTTCTTAAGCTGCGATACATGGAACACATTATGTACATCTGACAAGTGCGGTGGGAGCTCAAGCTGATAAGCCACTTCACCTCGTCGTTCTAATATCTTGAACGGACCAATGTAACGAGGTGACAATTTGCCTCTTACTTTAAATCTTCTCAACCCTCTCATAGGTGACACTTTCAGGTACACATAATCACCAACCTCAAATGTTAGATCACGTCTTCGAGTATACACATAACTCTTCTGTCTTGTTTGGGCTGCCTTTAGATTCTTCCGAATTTCTTGTACTTGTCTTTCAGTCTCTTTCAATACATCAGGCCCAAAAACTTGACTTTCTCCAGTCTGATTCCAAAACAACGGTGTCTTACATTTCCGCCCATACAATGCTTCAAAAGGAGACATCTTCAAACTAGCTTGATAACTGTTGTTATAAGAGAATTCGGCATATGGCAGATTCTTATCCCAACTTTTGCTATTCTTTAAAGCACACGCTCTCAACATGTCTTCTAATATCTGGTTGGTATGCTCCATCTGTCCACCAGTCTGAGGATGATACGCCGAGCTGAAATTTAAGCGGGTATCCATTGATTCATGCAACTTCTGTCAGAATCTTGAGGTGAATTGAGTTCCTCGATCTGAAATTATCTTCTTGGGAACGCCATGCAAACATACAATCCTGGACATGTACAATTCTGCCAACTTAGGACCGTTATAGGTTTCCTTCACAGGGATAAAGTGAGCAACTTTAGTCAAACAATCCACTATTACCCATATAGAGTCATATCCAGACTGAGTCCTTGGCAATCCCACAATGAAATCCATAATAATTTCTTCCCATTTCCATTTTGGCACCTTGATTGGTTGCAATAACCCTGCTGGTCTTTGATGTTCTGCCTTAATCTGTTGACACGTATGACATATGGCCACATATTCTGCTACATCCCGTTTCATTCCATGCCACCAATATCTATCTTTAAGATCTTGATACATATTTGTGCTTTCGAGAAGAATGGAGTACGATGAATCATGAGCTTCTCTTAATATCAACTCCCGACTCTATTACATCCGGCACACAAATCCTCTTTCCAAGCCATAAGGTTCCTTGTTCATCCTCTCTAAAGTTCGGAGCTTTTCCTTTCTTCATCAATTTCTTGATATCTTTGACCTTCTCATCGTTCTTTTGTCCTTCCCGTATATCACATTCAAGGTTTGAATCCACTTCCATAGCAACTGCTTCAGTACTAGACACTATGCATAAGTTTAACCTTGCAAATTCTTCACATAACTGGGGTTGAAGAGCTTGTACTAACAAATTATTACATTGTCCCTTTCTACTTAGAGCATCAGCAACCACATTAGCTTTCCCTAGATGGTAGTTGATTCCCACATCAAAATCATTTATTAACTCCAACCAACGATGTTGTCTAAGATTAAGATCTGGTTGTGTGAATATGTACTTCAAGCTCTTGTGATCAATATATATCTCGGTTCTTTTTCCCATTAAGTAGTGTCTCCATATCTTCAATGCATGGACAACAGCTGCCAACTCTAAATCATGGGTTGGATAATTCCTCTCATGATTCCGAAGTTGTCTTGAAGCATAGGCTACAACATGTCCTTCTTGCATTAAGACACATCCCAAACCATGACCGGATGCATCACAATAAACCACAAACTCCTTCTGCATATCAGGCATCACCAATACTGGCGCACTAGTTAATCTCTTCTTCAGTTCGGCAAAGCTCACTTCACATTCGGGGGTCCACTTTAAAGCAACTCCTTTCTCAAGCAACTTGGTTAGTGGCCGAGAGATCTTTGAAAATCCCTCGATGAGTCGACGGTAATAACCAGCCATGCCTAAGAATCTTCGTATATCATGTACACTCTCAAGTGTTTCCCATTTAAGAACATCTGCCACTTTGCCTGGATCCACTGCTATACCTCCTTCTGATATGACATGTCCCAAAAATGATACCTCATCTAGCCAAAACTCACACTTACTAAGTTTGGCATATAGCTGATGTTGGCTAAGCTTCTGTAGAGCCATCATGATGTGCTCCTCATGCTCTTCTTCAGTCTTGGAGTAGATAAGTATGTTATCGATAAACACTACTACAAACTTATCCAAGTACTCCATGAATACCTTGTTCATCAGATACATAAAATAGGAAGGAGCATTGGTCAATCCAAATGACATAACTGTATACTCATATAGTCCATATCGAGAGACAAATGCAGTCTTGGGTATGTCTGAGGGTCTAATCTTCAGTTGGTGATAACCCGAGCGAAGATCAATCTTAGAGAACACACACGCTCCCCTCAACTGATCAAATAAATCTTCAATTATTGGTAGTGGGTACTTGTTCTTGATTGTTACCGTATTTAAGACACGGTAATCCACACACAACCTTTGGGTACCATCCTTCTTATGTACAAATATAACTGGTGCTCCCCAAGGCGATGAGCTAGGACGAATATATCCTTTCCCCAGTAACTCCTCAATATGATCCTTTAGTTCAGCTAGTTGTTTAGCATCCATTCTATATGGTCTCTTGTATATTGGGGCCGTTCAACGTCTAACTCAATGATAAACTCAAGCTCTCGATCAGGAGGCATACCTGGTAAGTCATCTGGAAATACATCCAGAAACTCACTCACAACCCTGATACCTTCTGTACTCTCAATATGGTTGAGTTGTACAACTGCCTCTTGTAGTGCCATTTGGATGCCTACTGTAGTGCCATCTGGATGCGTTAAGCAGACTGTCCTAGTTGCATAGTTAATTACTCCTTGATTCTTTGTCAGCCAGTCCATTCCCAGCATGATGTCTAGTCCTTGTGAATCTAGTACTATCAAGTTGGCCACAAAGACTACCCCCCTTATATTTAGACCCACATTAGGGCATACATGCCTTGCTACCATCTTTCCTCCAGGAGAGTTTATTACCATTTCCCGATTCAAGAATGTAACTATCATGCCATGTTTCTTTACAAAATCTTTGGATATGAAAGAATGGGTAGCACCCGAATCAAACAATACTGTGGTGAGGTGTGAATTAGCAGGAACCAAATCGATCAACACGTCGGGTGCTTCTTGAGCTTGCTCCAATGTCACATGATTGACACGTCCAGGTGGGTTCTGCTGCTTTTTTGGACAATTGTTGGAGTAGTGTCCTAGTTCTCCACACTTGTAACACTGAACTCCTGCAACATTGTTCTGGCCCTTGTTACCTCCTGGTTGATTCCTTGGTGGTTGACCATTGGGACGGTTAGCTGGTGCTGAAGGGCGAGGTGGTTGCATCTGCTGGCGAGGGGGTTGCATTGGTTGGCGTGGAAGCTGTTGTTGCTGGCGCATCTGTTGGTTGTAGGGTGTGGGTGGCCTATAGTTGGAGTTTGGGAACCTCTATCCCGAGTAGGAGTTCATAGGGCGAGTCATGGGTGTTGCAGGCTGACGGACGAAACGAGGGCGTACATTGCTAATAGAGGCATGTCCTAGAGCCAACTTCCTCTTCCTGTCATCATCATCCAATTCCTTCTTGGTCCTTTCTACTTCAAAAGCCTTGTCAACCAACTTTTGAAAGCTGTTGTAGTCACTGGAAGACATGGCGAACTTTAACTCCTTGTCAAGTCCATTCTTAAAACGTAACTTCTTCTTTGAATCAGTATCCACATCTGTTGGTGCATAGCGATATAATTGTGTGAATGCATTCAAGTAGGCTCGCACAGTCATACAACCCTACTTTAACATGAGAAACTCCTCACCTCTTGCTTGGACTTCTCCTTTAGGTACAAAGTGATTGCGGAAATTGGTCCTGAATTCTTCCCAAGTGATATTCTCCGGATTCTGATGGGCTTCAGTGAAAGCAGTCCACCAGTGTGTTGCAGGTCCCTAAAGTTGGTGAGAAGCTAGCAGTACCTTCTCCCTTCCTTCACATTGAATGAGCCTCAACTTGCTCTCAACTGCTCTAAGCCAATCATCAGCATCCATTGGCTCACTAACTGTGGCAAAAGTGGGTGGATGGGTGTTAAGAAAGTCCCTTAGGAAGGACCTGGGTGGAAAATGTGGTGGTGGTGGAGGGTTGGGTGGTGGTGGTGGTGCTTGCTACATATTGGTTACTATCTGGGTGAGGTTGTTGAGCAGCTGGGTTTGAATGGCCATCATTTGTTGCATCTGCTGCGTTGCTGGGGCTCCCCGAGCAACCCTATCCATCCATCCTGGTAATCCTCCAAATCTATCATCCTGGGGTACGACATCCCTTCCATGACCTTTGCCTCTACCAGCCATCTGTATAGGGAATAATTGAAACTTTAGGATAATAGACGAGATATAGAAGGGTACACTATGATAATCGGTCCCAATTACATGCATCAAGGGAAACATATATATATATATATATATATATATATATATATATATATATATATATATATATATATATATATATATATATATAGCAAGAAAATCAATTAATCAACTTGTGTGGATGTGGACAGGATGCTAATGCATTCAACAACTCGCACCACACACTAACAAGCCTATATACAAATGACGTGGATGTGGACAGGATGCCTAGGCATTCCACAACTCACGTCGCACACACACACACCATGAATAAAACCACTAGTACAATACCATAGATAACACAACTCAAGACAAGAGAGGGCGTAGCTACACGCTCCTACATACTATGGGTAGGTGTCCTGAGTCGTCCAACAGGGTAACAAGTCTACTCCTGCTCGTTGGGTTCCTCGTCGGAGTCCTCCTCGGTCTCCTCCTCCGGGTCCTCCCCCGATTTCACGGGTGAGTGCTCGCGATGATCAGGTGATTCTGGGTCCCAGCACTTAGTGTCCGACGCGTACTGAGGGGATTTCGGGTCAGCCGCAGTGATCCTCCTATAGCGTCGGCGAAGCTGCTCGTAGCGGTCAATGAGCTCCCTGCTGTCCTGAAGCTCCTGCTGACAACGCTGGAGTCATGAGGACAACTCCACAACGTCGTCAACAAGCTCTCGCCCTGAGCGAGGTACAAACACTACCAGGATTCTGGTTTATTGCGACGAAAAAAATCGTTGCAATAGGTCGAAATTCGTCGCGGTAGGTTGTTGTCGCAACGAAAGAGAAAGTCACGATAGTTTTTCCGACTCGTGGCGATAACAGTCGTGGCAATAGGTTATTGCGACGACTTGACATCCGTGGCAAATAGTATGGTATTGTGAAGACTCCACATTGGTGGCAAATAGTATGGTATTGCAACGGTTTAACGTATTGCGACAATTTAATGTATTGCGTCGAAAATATCGGTGTTACAACGATGTCACATTTGTGGCAAAATGTATGGTACTGCAATGACTCCACGTTTGTTGCAAATAGTATGGTTTTGCAACGGTTTAACGTATTGCAATGATTTAACGTATTGGAACGGAAATAACGGTGTTGCAATGATGCCACATTCATGGCAAAAAGTATGGTATTGCAACGACTCCACGTTCGTGGCAAATAGTATGGTATTGCAACGGTTTAATGTATCGCGACAATTTAACGTATTGCAACGAAAATAACGATGCTGCAACGATGTCACATTCGTGGCAAAAAGTATGGTATTGCAACGACTCCACCTTCGTGGCAATTAGTATGGTATTGCAACGATTTAACGTATTGCGACGATTTAACGTATTGCAACGAAAATAATGGTGTTGCAACAATGCCACATTCGTGGCAAAAAGTATGGTATTGCAACGACTCCACGTTCGTGGCAAATAGTATGGTATTGCAACGGTTTAACGTATTGCAAAGATTTAACGTATTGCAACGAATAGTACGTTATTTGCAATGATTTCACATCTGTGGCGATAAGTACGGTATCGCGACGATTTCATACTCGTGGCGAATAGTATGGTATCGCGACGTTTTCACATGCGCGGCAAATAGTACGGTGTTGCAACAATTTCACATCCGTAGCGAATAGTACGGTATGGCAACATTTTTACATTCATGGTGAATAGTATGGTGTTGCAACGATTTCACATCCGTGGCGAATAGTACGGTATCGCGACGATTTCACACTCGTGGCGAATAATATGGTATCGCAACGTTTTCACATCCGCGGCGAATAGTACGGTATTGCGACGATTTCACACTCGTGGCGAATAATATCGTATCGCGACGTTTTCACATTCGTGGCAAATACTACGTTGTTGCAACGATTTCACTTCCGTGGCGAATAGTACGGTATCGCGATGATTTCACACTCGTGGCGAATAATATGGTATGGCGATGATTTCACAGCCGTGGCCAATAATACGGTATTGCAACGATTTCACGTTCATGTCGAATAGTACGGTATTGCAACGATTTCAAAACCGTGGAAACAATATTGTATTGCAATGATTTCTGATGTGTGGCAATAGGTTCATAATGCAACATATTCAAATCTGTTGCAACAGGGTCGTAATGCGACGTTCTCTGGGTGGTGGCAATAGCAGTTTAGTGCAACGCTTTTTTGGTCGTAGCCAAATGTTTGTAGTGCAACGTTTTATAATTTGTGGCAATATCTAGCTTCCTATTGCAATAGTTTATTTTCGTCGCAATAATCTGTTAATGCCACGTTTTATAATTAGCGGCACTAGAATCCTAATGCGCCCAGTTTGAAAATTAGTGGCAACAAAATCAATTTATTCGCACACGATATGTCTATCGACTTAACAACAAACATCCAGTAATTGATGCAACGCTCAAGGACCCTTGCATCGTTGTGAGACGATGTTATTTACAATTTTTTCAGTTTGCAACATTGCACCCATTAAAATAGCACCGCGATGAGTTGTAGTATTAGGAATAGTTTCTTGAACATCCGGCTTCGACTTGGTGCGAGCAGGAGCCTTTTATGGAGTTTCTGCTAGCCGTTGTTGATGTTGCAAGCTCTCCATCATTATGCGCATGTCTGCTAGCTCCTTTTCTTGCCGTGCAGAATTGGCTGCCATCTGATCATGTAAAGCCTGGACTTCCTGGTTGAGCTGTTCATTTCCCTGGACGAAGCCATCCATCTGGGAGGTCATATGATCATTTCTTCCTTCCAACTCTTGCACCTGAGAGCTGAAGTCTTCATTTCTATTTTGCAATGATCAAACTTGCTGGCCGAGCTGGTCAGACATGTGGATACACAGTCTTTCAGAAACATTAGGTTTAGCCATATAACCACGCCCCCGAAACTGTGATCCTCCAGAACCGGTTGCGGATATATAAGTAAGCTGGAAGATGTTGTTTCTTTCCTCATATGGGATTGGCACTCCCAGCTCAGCTTCCTTGATGTTGATTTGTGCACGTGCCTTGGTCTATATACAAAAAGAATAGTCACATGTACATTGCAAATATTTATTTAAATGGGGACTTTTTGATGTCTTTCTCACATGTAGAGCTCCTGCCTACTCGTTTGCCCATTGACCGTTCTTCACATGGCTTGCCTCCCACAGTTCTATGTCATCGGGTTCTTTTCCAGTCTCTGGATCTCGCTACATCAAATACAAGTAAAATTTGATTGAATGATTGCAGTGCAAAGTAAAAGCATGATTTAGTTTTCATACCTTCTCATAACTAAGTTGGGCATAGGATTTCGAGCCAAGCAAGTGTTTTGTCTTTTGAGTACTTTAATTTTGTGAATTGGTTCTGATTATTGACTGCAAGTTTAAGAATTCGTGAAAGTTTAAGAATTAGTTTCACGAATGGGTGTTATCAAATAGTTTTTGTAGGATATGAAGGTATTAGAAAGCTAGCTGACCTTGAATCGTTCGGACCCAAAATAGTCCATAAGGGCCAACCAATCGGAATATGCTACATCAACAGGCTTGTTTTGTATACATTCCTCATCGGTCGAATACTTCTTATAGGTGTCATGCAATGTTGATCGCCACCCCTTGTAGCTGCTCACCAGCAATCTTCAATATTTTTCTTCTGGTATCATCTGTGTCCTCCAAGTCCCATGCATTCTGTACATTTTATATCACACTGTTATAAACGTACAAGATGGAGGTCGCTAGAAAAAAATACTTATGTGGGGTGTCACAACACTAACCAGAATGTCTCTCACTATATCGCTCTTTGAAGTATCGCCAACCTCTGCCCACTTCCTTACACCAGCGAGGGGTGCATTTTTTTTTGTTGTAATAACCACATCATCGACAAAGTGCCGCTGATTAGGACCAACCGCAGCACCCAACCTATCGGACCACTGAATTTGTAGCTTCCGATTCTGATCATTCGTTCTATTTGCAGATGCAAGATAGCACAATTTAGCAACCTTAAGTCCTTTAGCCACCCCTCTTCCAAACTTCTTTCCTTCTGTTAGTGTCATTTAAACGGTAAATGTTTAGAGCAAATTAGCAACTGACCAGGCTTAGTATCATGTACAAATAGTGTGAAAGAAGAAGAAGTCTGATGTTTTACCATCTTCAGGACGAGTGCGGCAAATACGAGCGTGGGAACACCGCGTCGCAACAACATTTTGCTCCATATTGGGTGATGCATCGACTTGTTGACTTCTTTGTTGCTGTTCATACCCTACAATCAGGCATCAGGCAGTAATCAGTGGCGCTACAACACCCGTAGTACTGTAGGGGATTTTCAGTCCAGCTGTGAAGCAGGCAAGACAGTAGATGGCGATGCTAGAGAAAGAGAGGGTTCGCCGGGTGCTCATCCTCTGCAGTACTGCCGGTTCAGTCTGACCGAAATCAGTAGGAGCGCGTCTCAAGGTGAATTGGTGGCGGGGCGAGTCATGGACGTCAGCGGTATTAGCAGGTAGAGGATGCAAGACAGATGAGGCGGGCAACTTGCGACGTTTAACAAAGCTAGGGTTTGGTCTGGCAGTGTAGTGACCACATTTAAGTCAGAGGATCGACGTCCAGATCACACCAGTGATCTCACGTGACTTACGTTTTTGTGCACGCGATGCAGTAAAGATCCAACGGTGTGATTCTGTTGGGTCTATACTGCATCACGTGCTGTAAAAACGTATAAGTCAGGTGATCTGCGTCCATTGATATCACACTGGAGCGAGTCTCGAGGCTAGGAGGATATTGTGGTGGATCTAGGAATTAAATTTAGGTGGATTTCATACTGATATTGTGCTCTGCATGTTAGCATCTCGCCCTAAAGTGCTAGAACGGATACATGAATATAATCTTACATTAATTACCAGACATCAGCAACGCATTTGGCAGTGTAAAAAACGGAATTGAGATCATAGAAGCAGCAATGAACCCTCATGTACATGCATCTCTAAACTATATGATACTAACATTTCTTAGTGGATAGGGGTTAATGATATTGGACTATTTTTTCCAGGGTATGCCATGTCATATGGGGCATAGCATGTAGGTACGCCGTAATGGCCAGGGGTTTGCGGGCGGCGGGGTCATCATGGCACGCGAACAATGGGACGTGGAGATGGAGGGAGACGCGTCGGGGAGGACAGTGAAGTGACCACCAGCAGGGCATGGGCGCCGGCCGGTGCCGGAGTGTTCGACGGCGACATGGGATTGCGGGCGGCGGGGTCATCATGACACGTGAAGGATGGGACATGGCGATGGTCGAGGGAGACGCGTTTCTGAGGACACTGAAGTGAGCAGCAGCAGGGCGTGGTCGCCGGTGCTGGAGTGGCGGCAGCGAGAGAGCCCACTGTGCGCGTATAGGCATCAATAAATCATGCCATCACATATACTCACCAGCAGAGCGTGGGCACCGACCGGTGCCGGAGTGACCGTCGGCGACAGGGGTTTGCGGGCGGCGGGGTCATCATGACACGCGAAGGATGGGACGTGGCGATGGTGGAGGGAGACACATCAGGGAGGACACTGAAGTGAGCAGCAGCAGGGTGTGGTCGCCGGTGCCGGAGTGGTCGGCGGCGAGAGAGCCCATCTTGCGTGTGTAGGCATCAATAAATCACACCATCACATATACTGATTAACTGTTAACTGTGACTAGGAAACTACAATTGCAATGCTAAAATATTTAGTAGAGCCCGGTACATATTTATACTCGTTGTAGCAGCATGGGATGACGAATCTCGGGGTTCCTGAGCATCAGGTGCTGCAATATTCTCTGCATACAATGCAAAAGAATTAACGTGTTATAAATATGTGTATTTTGATAGTAAACACATTTATAGTTATACCAGGTGCTTGTTGCCCATCACGATTACTTGTAGACGACATGACGGTTTGGTGTCTTGTTCCTAAAGTAAAGAGTATATATAGTAAGTAACAGTGATAACATCAGATTACATGAGGATGTGTATTTTAGATCGGGCGGTGTGGTTGCTATGAACTGAAAATGTTTGTTTTGAACAGAGGAATTAGAAATGAAGGAGTAGGAAAAAAACCGTACAATCCGAGAAAGAAAAACAAGAAAAACGTGTATAAACCGTGGGAACTAAAAATCTTAGGAATACAAGTTTGAAACACATGAATGAGAGTACAACATTGGGAGTGGTTGATAAGATAACCCTGGCGTCATTTACTTCTAAATCAAGAAATAACATAGTACATGCAGTTTTTAATAGTTATCTTTCCTGACATGGAAATGTACAAGAAATACACTACCATAAACTGTCGGAGCGACATTTATTTTGGGGCAGAGGTGTAGTGTATTTTATATATGGAAACAAGTAGAATGCAATCAGATGCTAGGGTAAAATAAAAAGATGAATCGACTGTAGGATGCAGATCTAACGATTGAGGATAGTTGATTGCACGATTGCACCATTAATCAGATTTTATACTAGACATTCATGAAACATAAGAGCATATAAGGAGTTGGGACGACAACTAGAAATGAACTGGCTGCAGCTGTTGGGATGACAACTAAAGCGATAAGGAGGGAGTAGCTCTATAAAAAGACGACATGGATCGTGTAGAACTTACATAGCACAAAACTGGATTCCGGGATTTCGTGGGGTGGGGTCGGCGACGAAGAGGTTCGGTAGAGCCCGTCAAACTTGGTCACTCGTCGTTGTACCCAAAGTCACCACCACTCACACGGGAATTTCTTAGGAATGCAAGTTTGGAACACAGCACTAAGAGGAGAACATGTCTGCCGGGAACAGAATCCACTGCGGGATTAGAGGGAGACGCACAATTATATTCGTCGTGGCTAGCTACAAATGGGCGGGACTGGAATTTTGGGCGCACGGAGTGAAGTTTCAATTGTGAAAATCTCAATTGTGCGCGCCAAGAAGAACGAAAAAATTTTCGAGGGCATGCAAAATTTGGCGTCGTGCCCCTCTGCACGCATGCAATCGTGATTAAATTCATGTAATGTCGCAACGATTCCTGCACATGGTTTTACTCTTCACCGATACGTCTACCTAGAGCTAGAGGAGTAGACCTCTTCGGACTGCTGCCTCGCCGTGGGACCGCTACCTGCCGTTCATCTTTGTTTTCATGGAGATGTAAAAGCAGTCATGTGGTAGTGGGACATTCCAAAAAAAATACGAACAAAAATATGAATCGCCAAATGTATCATTGTGCTAATGCAAACGACATGCAAATACAGAACACCCAAGTCCACAAAAGGAGGACGGCAAATCCATGGTCTAGTAAAAGGTAAACAATCAACATTTGATATATAACATTCGTCACAATGAAATGATAATATATACAGATTATATACTACTACTACAAAAAAACATTTTCCCCTGTGATGTCTAATCTTCAGGCCGTCGATCCAAAGCCGCCTGTGATACGAGTATCACAGGTACATACAATATATATATCAACAATGTCATCGGATATTAGTTACAACGGATAAAGTACTTTTCATGCACCTGTTGCATCACGCGATGGACTAGTTAGCAATTTAGATGACGTAATTTCCTAATCAAGTTAATTATGCATCATGTCTGTTGTTAGTTCTATTACTTGTAAGGATAATGTTTACCGGATTTCATTCATTCACCCACATGAAATATAGACGGTCCCAAGTTACAAACATATAGGAGATGTTTTCGATATAAGAAGTTTTTTGATACTGCATATATAGAACACATTGTACATGAACATAAAGACATATTTCATTAACAAACAAGTAATAGGAAAACACGTAGTAGACAACAAGAACAAGATAAACTACACCTAATAATACTCTACTCAGAGATCACGAAATAGATAAACTACTCCTAATACTACTCTACTGGGAGAAAACCACGTCCTCCTCCTCCGCTGCTGCCGCCTCCTCCGCCTCCACCGCCGGTGCCGCCTTCTCCTCCTCCTCCTCCGCTACTGCCGCCGATGCTGCCGCCTCCGCCTCCGCCGCCGCTGCCGCCTCCTCCTGCTCCTCCTCCGTCGCTGCCGCCGCATCCATAGCCGCGTCCACCTCCGCCTCAAGAGACGCCTCCTGCTCTGCCTCCTTCGCTGCCGCCGCTGCCCATGCCGCCTCATACTCCTCAACCTCCATCACAGTCCGAAGCTTCCCAACGACGCGGTGCAGAATCTTCAGGAGGCCCTCTACCCCAAGAACCTCTGCAATTGGCTCATGAAAGGCGTCGAGATGACCGGCCACAATCATCAACCCGTAGCAGTAGTGGCCTGGAGTGTCCATGCTCGTGTGGAGGGGAAGGGTCCCAAGACCCAGACGGCGACACGAGCGATCTGTGTCGGAAAAGACCTTCCGCGCCACTGTGTTGAGCGCTAGTGCGCTATGAGCGGCGGTGGACTTGGCGTCGGTGGCCACCTTAAGGCATCGATCGTGTTCGTCGATGCGGTTGGTGAGGAGTCTGAGAGTCTGCTCAACCCAACCGGGATGAGGAAGTGCAGGTGCCACAGGCGGAGATGCAGGCGCCGCCATCAGTTCCACCGGCATTGCCAGCAGCGATGGAAACGGAGAAGGAGGTTCGGAGGACGTCGATGGCCTAGAGCGCTTCGGCGCGGGGCTACCCATTTGTGTGGCGACGGAGGTTTAGAGAAAGAGCGAGAGGTGGTCGATGGTGGTGGGGGGAGAAGTTTAGAGGCTAGGATCTAAGGAGTGGTGCGGCGGAGAAGCAAGAGGACGGTGAGACTTTATAGCGGGTCGTCGTCTAAGTGGGCATGTCGAGATGATCGGACGCTAGAGGAAACTGCGCTTAATTATGAACCGGTCGGTGGCCCCGGTTTCCTCGAAACCGCAGTTTGCATCCTCTCGGTCCCAATGGCTCGACGCGTCCCATCAGCTTCAGTGGCAGTTTTTTAGGAGTAAATTTACATGCTGGGAAAAACAATTTTTTCGTTATATAAAAAAAATCCGTCCGTACACGCCAAAGCCAACTTCGTGACCACGCGTCCGTGCCAGCGGACGCCTTGCAATGAACATGGGCCTAGTCCTGCACGCATTACTTTCATTCGGATTTTTAACTACAACTGTGCGCCATGCCTTATAACGTCGGTGCACCGACCTCAACTTTCCGTTGTGGGACTAATCCTTTGCACCTGTTCCATATGATCTTTTCTTCTCTGTCTGTTGTCTAATACTATTTCTGTTCTATATTCAACATGCATGTGCAACCTCGATCCACGATCATGTTTCATGATGTTATACGTGTGTTTTCTCTTTTTGTTGAAAGATCGTCATGTACTATTTGAGGTATATATGTATATATATGCATGCATGTTAGTGTTGTTAAACATGACCGAGGTGTTTTAATTCTAGCTATGTCTGACATGCACGAACCGCAAACATGATCAACCAATTACACTACGTAAGAAACCCAAATAGGAGACAACGATTGGCGACAGATCGGATGTCCATCGATCACAAAGTGATGCGAGACGCGCTTAAAGTCATTGTTTGTCTCCTTTAGCTTTGCAATTACAAATCGAGACGAGTTTCAAACCCTAAGATCTTTTGTTTTTGTCCAATTTGCTCGGTTCACTTGTGACAGATTAACACATCACTAAACTTAGAGCACATTCACTTGATTGAAATCCAGAAATTCTAACACACCATGTTCATTGACACGAATGAACACATATATGTTACAAAACACAAGAAATATGTACAAGAACAGAATTGAAGCTAAACATGTACAAGAACTCCTAAAACTACAAAAGAAATATGTACAAGAACTCCTAAAACTACTCTACTGGCCCCGCCTCCTCCGCCCTCTCCCCCAACTTCTCAAACCACGACAAGCGGTCCTCCTCCTCCTCGTCGTTGTCGTCGTCGTCATGGTGCTGGTGGTCACCGTTGTCGTCACCGTCTTCATCGTCGTCGTCATCATCATCATCGTCGTCATCATCGTCGTCGTCGTCGTCGTCGTCCTCCTCCTCCTCCTCCTCCTACTCCTCCTCCTCCTCCTCCTCCTCCTCCTCCTCCTCCTCCTCCTCCTCCTCCTCCTCCTCCTCCTCCTCCTCCTCCTCCTCCTCCTGCGACGATGCAGCAGGAGAGTGGGCCTACTGCTCCGGCTGAGCCGATTGCTCCGGCTGAGCCGATTGCTCCGGCTGCACCGGTGGTGGAACCCCGCTGCGACAGAAGTTCCTCTCCGTCGCCGCCACCAGGGCACTACGGCCCTCGGCGCCGAGCTCCTGGGCCATCGTGCTGGACAAGATGTCCAGGCGATCGGCCACACCCGTGAGGGCGTAGTGGTAGTGACCGGTGGTATCCATTCCCAGAAACTCGGGAAGGGTACCAAGACCCAAGGCGTCCAAGGCCCGAGACGTACTGTTGTACGCCTCTCACGCCATAATGAGGCGTTGGTCGTCGTTCACCCTCTTGGGGGAGCTGCAGCATATCCGCTTGCAGGGTTGCTGCCTCGGCGGGCTAGGAGGCGGAAGGTTGGCCATGGCTGTGGTGGTTTGTTGGTGCTGGGCTAGGAGGTGGAACGATGAAAGAAGAAGAAAGGAGTGCAAACGTTCTGTGCTTGTACATAACCGACGACGCGCCTTATATATGGTTTGTGCGGAGTAGACGAGGGAGCGGTACGTTTCCCGCGCATTGAACTCTTTGCAGACCTCGTGCGGCACAATTAAACCACTGTGGAAGACGATCTTCAGAGATCCTTCCGTCTCTCTTGTATCCTTGTGGAACATCGCGCACGCGTCCCTGCACCACGGCTTATTAACTTCTCCGCAGACCTCTTGCGGCACGTCAGTTACTTGGCGCACTGGAAAGGCCAGCGGCGAGATCTCCGGCGAGCCCCGTCACGGCGGTGCCGCGCGCGCCCTCGGCGCGAGGAGGAAGAAAGGGTCGGTGATGTTGGTTTTCTTGTTTCGTGATGTTGTTTTTCTTGTTTCGTAGTATTATTTTATGTTAATGAACTCAATGTCATTGTTCCTCTGGTCCATCTGTTATTTTGTTTTCTGTCTGTTATTTCATGAACTATCGGTTCTATATATTTGTATTCTCTGTTAATGAACGACCGTCACGTACGTGCGTTTTTTGTTATCAAAGTTGGATTCATTGGATACCGGATCTCGATCCATGCTAGTTGATGTTTCATTGGATGTACTGGACGATCAAAATTTTTTTGTTTCGTAGGTTGGATTGGACCATCCATGTTGATATTTCATATGATCATATTTATTTATATATTAATTCTTTATTTTACTAATGTATATTAATATTATACAAATAATAAATATGACAGTCGTTTTTTCAACAAAAAGAGAAAATACTTGTATAACACCATGAATTTAACATGATCGTGGATCGAGGTCTTGCACATGCATGTTACACATAGAACACAAATATGGAGTACGTAGTTCATTAGACAACGGACAGAGAAGAAAATAACATATGGAATAGATGAACAACATTGAGTTCAGTAACATAGAACATTAACAAGAGAAATGTCATCATGAAACAAGAAAATCAACATCACAAGTCCTCATCAACAAGTGATCAATCATGCATGAAACATGATGGAGACATCGCTGGCTCTCTTTCAAAAGCATGCATGCATGTCCAGCCATCATACATGATCACGATAAAGCATTAATGCTCGGATAGTCAGACGTGTGGCGTACACGTGTTAATTTTCTCTTATGCCGATGGGACGCGTCGAGCCGTTGGGACCGAGAGGAGGCAAACCGCAGTTTGGAGTAAACCGGGGCCACCGACCAGTTCATAATCGCGGTTTCCTCTAGATTCCGATCGTCTCCACATGCCCGCTTATACGTGTGTTTTCTCTTTTTGTTGAAAGATCGCCTTGTTTGAGGTATGCATGTTAATTTTGTCAAACGTGACTGAGGTCTTTTCTATGTCTAACTTGCATGCACCCCAAACATGTTCAACCAATTAATACATGTTTAATTTCTCGTTTTGATGATGGATATCGTCAGAGTATGAGGCCTTGCCGATGTATGCTATGCCTCAAACATGCATGATCAAGGAGCCTACAACTCTAGACGATATCCAACTTCAAAAAGAGGAATTAGTACACATCAAAAAGAGGAATTAGTACAACTCTAGATAGCTCGGTTCCTCTCTTCTCTTTCGCATTTTCTGCCCCGCTCGCGCGCCGCCGACCTCACCTTGGAACTCCAATGATAGCTTGCCAACTAGTCAAGGATCGACCGGGAGTCCTTTAGCAAATTTGTTCACAACTTGCTTGCGCACCTTCTCAACCTTTTGTTTTGGTGTTTCCTCAACCGGTTGGGCGGTATTTCGCAGTTTCCCGACGATTGGGGGTGAAGCTGCCGAGACCCGCCCCTACTCCACCGTCGACAAGCCGGAGGAAGCCTCTACAGGCTCCGACTTCTATAAGAGAAAGGTGTGTTATCGCGCCTTAAGCATGCTCACCAAGTTTCAAGCCATGCCATGCCTTGTAGTGTCTTTATTGCTAGTTTCCCCGATGATAGTTCATACCTATGTCTCTAGGTCATGGATTTAATTCATTTTATACATCTAATAATTCTTGACCATAGTTAGGGGATAGTTTACCTATCTCCTTGCGAACACTTTGGATCGAAAAGATTTGAAAAGCATCGACGAGTGATGACCGATCGAGATAGCCGAGTTTTGGTTGCCGCCTGTGAGAAAGCCGCAATTCACCGTCGAACTCCTAGTTTCCAGCCGTTTTTCTCCTTAATTTCCTAGTCCTGGTTCATGATCCTCAAGGCACAAGAAAGCTTTTGGAGGAGAAACCAAGTCGTTTGAGCTAGAGATAAGGGAGTTCTACCCTGCCGGAGCTGTGGCCACCGCCGCCGCCATCGCACTGTCGTTTCCAGCCGTCGACAAGCCCCGAGGGCAACACCAACGTGCTCCGCATGGTGAAAAACCCCAAAGTGGCAAGATTGGCGAAGCTTGGCGCACTGGAAAGGCCAGTGGCGAGATCTCCGGTGAGCCCCGCCACGGCAGCGCCGCGCGCGCGCCCTCGGCGCGAGGAGGAAGAAAGGGTCTGTGATGTTGGTTTTCTTGTTTCGTGATCTTGTTTTTCTTGTTTTGTAGTATTGTTTTATGTTAATGAACTCAATATCATTGTTCCTATGTTCTGTCTGTTATTTTGTTTTCTATCTGTTATTTAATGAACTATCGGTTCTATATATTTGTATTATCTATTAATGAAAGACCGTTGCGTACGTGCGTTTTTTTGTTGTCAAAGTTGGATTCGATAGGATCATCCATGTTTTTGTATACTGGATCTCGATCCATACTAGTTGATGTTTCACTAGATGTACTGGACGATCAAAAAGTTTTTGTTTCGTAGGTTGGATTGGACCATCCATGTTGATATTTCATATGATAATATTTATTTATATATTAATTCTTTATTTTACTAATGTATATTAATTAATAATATACAAATAATAAACATGACGATCATTTTTTCAACTAAAAGAGAAAACACTTGTATAACACCATCAATTTAACATGATCGTGGATCGAGGTCTTGCACATGCATGTTACACATATAACACAAATACGGAGTACGTAGTTCATTAGACAACAGACAGAGAAAAAAAATAACATATGGAATAGACGAACAACATTGAGTTCAGTAACATAGAACATTACAAAACAAGAGAAATGTCATCATGAAACAAGAAAATCAACATCACAAATCCTCATCAACAGTGATCAATCATGCATGAAACATGATGGAGACCTCGCTGGCTCTCTTTCAAAAGCATGTATGCATGTCCGGCCATCATACATGATCACGACAAAGCATTAATGCTCGAATAGTCGGACGTGTGGCGTACACATGTTAATTTTCTCTTATGCCGATGGGACGCGTCGAGCCGTTGGGATCGAGAGGATGCAAACCGCGGTTTGGAGTAAACCGGGGCCACCTACCAGTTCATATTCCTTTAAGCTGGCGGACGCTGTCCATCCGACCATGGAGAACCAAACTGCAAAACAGGAAATCGATTGACGCAGATTAATCTAGTCCTGATGTTATTTTTCTCTTCTTGTTTTTAATGTTTTTCTTTTCTTGTTTTGTGATGCAACGGCTGGAACCGGCCGGAAGTACTTATTACCACTGGCCCTATGCCCCTATACGCGGTGTCATCATTACCAGAACTCCCATCGCCCTCGTCGAGCGCGCAGTTGCGATACCCGAGAGGATGCAAACAAGAGTTAATTTTCTCTTTTTGTTGAGAGATATATATAGTCATCCAATAATATATATATATATATATATATATATATATATATATATATATATTATTGTTTGAGGCTCGATGATCATGTTCGGGGCGTATATATAGCATGTGAACATGTCATGAAAGACGACCCTCGATCATGTACATGTCAATGTGAATTGTATACGCTGGGCCCTTTGCGTGTGAAATTACTACTAAAAAACTGCCACTGAAGCCGATGGGACACGTCGAGCCGTTGGGACCGAGAGGATGCAAACCGCGGTTTCGAGGAAACTGAGGCCACCGACCGGTTCATAATTAATTGCGGTTTCCTCTAGCGTCCGATCATCTCCACACGCCCGCTATTAGACGACGACCCGCTATAAAGGCTCACTGTTCTCTTGCTTCTCCGCCGCACCGCTCCTTAGATCCTAGCCTCCAAACTTCTCCCCCCGCCACCGTCAACCACCTCTCACTCTTTCTCTGCACCTCCATCGCCACACAAATGGGTAGCCCCGCGCCGAAGCGCTCTAGCCATCGACGTCCTCTGAACCCCCTTCTCCGTTTCCATCACCGCCGGCAATGCCGGTGGAACTGATGGCAGCGCCCGCATCTCCTCAGCCCGACTGGTTATAGGAGACTGTCCGCCTCTTCACTGCCCGCATCGACGAATTAACACGCCGAATTAAAGATGTCGAAGACGACGTGTCCTCCGCCGTCGAACATGCAAGAGCGCTGGACACAATGTCGTGGGATGTATTTAACAATACATCTCTCATCTGTCGCCGTCTGGTCTTGGGAGGCTTCCCCAGTTCCCCAGCATGGACTCCGCCGGCTACTACTTGTTCGGGTTAAGCTTTGTGGACGCTCGTCTCGACGCCCTCCATGAGACAATCGCGGAGGTTGCTGGGGTACAGGGCCGCTGGAAGATTCTGCACAGCATCGCCTGTAAGCTTAGTGTGGAGACGGAAGAGGAGTCACTGCCACCGTTGGAGGCGGAGGCGGAGCCGCCGAAGGATGCTTCAGCCGCGGTGCGCGCGGCGGCGGAGGTGGACGAGGCTTCCGAGTAGAATAGGATTAGGAGTAGTTTTGTTCTTGTTTCTACGTGTTTTTCATCCATGTTTTCTTTACTCTTGTTTGTAATATATGTGTTGGTAGTATGTTAATGTAATATGTCTTTTATGTTCATGAACAATGTGTCTGATGTATTATCGAAAAATTCTCCTTTTATCGAAAAACATCTCCTTTAACGATGCCAAGTTTTAACCTTTAACCCACTTCATGCGTGAATCGAAAAAAATCTCCAGTCGTGATGTTGTGTTTCCCTTGTTTTTTTTGATATTTTTCTTTTCACGTTTTGTCATGTTGTTTTCCTGCAAAAATCTGAACAGTCGCGAGACTCACAATGTTATTATTGCATGGACTGGAACAGGCCGGAAGTTTCCCCTATACGCGGTGTTATCATTACAATGTCACGACATCCTCTGCAGTACTGCAGGTGCAGTAGCAGGGGCTAACATGTGGGTCCTATGAGGTGTGGGGCCCACATGTCAGCCCCTGCTACTGCACCTGCAGTACTGCAGGGGATGTGCGGCGGTTCCATGTTGTTTCGCTTTATAATATAGGAGTACTCCGGAGACTCCCAAGAAACCGCAACCTCCAAATACTAGTAGTACACCCTTTGTTTCTCTCAAGCAGATTTGTTTCTTCGCCGCTCGTCGCTCATTAATGGCAAACTTCACCATCGACCCCCCTCGGTTTTGTTCGCGGCTGTTGATCCCAGAAGATGGTGGTCCTCTGAGAAGGACCAGAAGCGTGTGCCACATATCTGGCAAAATCGCGAACAAAAATGAGGAATATGCGATTGCGGTCACAAATGAGGTACTAACTCCTTCCCAGTGTAATGAATTTATGGACCAGATAGCAGTGTACATCCAAGATCAGGCAAGAATGCACGTAGTTACTTACGGTGCACATCCCCATGGGATTGGCGTGTACTACAAGTTAAGAAATAAACTGGAGAGAGATGCTTTGGTCCTAGCAAATCCCCACGTGGTCGGGAATCGGGAGTTCAGATTTGAAAAACATGATGAGGTAAGTCTTAATATGCGACGTGCTCAGTTTACTAGAAGGTGTTGGATTTTGCTACTTGGTTAACCTCTGGATCTAAAGGAGCGAAGGTTTATTGAACAAACCTGCTCCAGTTTTGGCCAGTTGCTTCATTGGGATGAAAATGATCCAAACCCGACTATGGTCATTCTGGTAGTGATGGTGGATAATCCACTTGACATCTCTCGAAGCATTGTTCTCAGGAGAGGCAATGAAGTCGGCGGGGAAGGACGTTCATGGACTGTACTAGTTTCGTCCTAGGTCTTGATTTTGTGGACCACCTTCCGGGTGATGAGGAGGACCCTCCGCCTTTCAATGGCAACACCCACCCTTACCACGGACCAGTCTTGCCTGGTCCTTATCCTGATGATCAAGGTCCTCCGCCTGCTGCCCCAGATGACTTGGGGTAGAATGATCCTGACGACCAAAATAATGAAGCGTCGGATATGTTGTCCACGGCGCAGGTAGCATATAATATCCTAATATTTGTCCTCATATATAGCGTGTTAACTATTTTTCGGCCCCAAATGATATAGAAAAATTACTCCAGATTTGATGATGCCATAAACTAATCACTGCTGAAAACAATGATGGTGGTCCAAGCAAGGTTGTCGTGATGCAGGATGCATGGAGGTAGACCCAAGCAAGGTGGTGGTGCACGACGATGCATGGAGCTAGCTGACGGACTGAAGGTGCTGCTTGAAGAGATGTGGTGCGGACTAGATGTGCCGATTAGTTTATTTTGTGTTTTTTGATTACGTAAGAGCTAGTACTGTCAAATTAATTAGTTTGTTGCCTAGAATGGTACGTTGAACACTATTGTTTGGTTCCGTCGATGTTTATATCTAGTATTTAATCCTTGTTTATATCACTGTGTTGTTGGTTGATGAGATTTTATGTGTATGCTTTATTTTAATCCTTGTTTATATCACTGTGTTTATATCTAGTAGTACTTAATTGCGAACCTGTATAGAAGTAGCAATTTATACAACATTATTATTAGTGAAGCCAAAATTTATAGAACCTAGATTTTTTAAAGCACATGTGTCACTTCCGGAGGAATCCATTCCTTTAAACTGCCCCGTGAGTTTCCTTTGATGCAAATGGGGCTAAACAAAAGACGAGCGCGCATAGGGGAAACACAAAAAGTGCAACATTCATTAGAGATGAGCATGCATATATAGGAGAAACACATCAACATGCCTTATACAAGTCTATTTTATATACTCCCTTTGTTCACTTTTCACTGGCGTTGGGAGAACTAGGGGTAGCGCATCCAAAAGGTAATGGAGGGAATATAAACCATAGAGTACAACACGTTATGGCAGAACAGATCATACTCGCGCTCAATCCTACAGTTCTCAGTACAAAAGACGGTCCACTCGTACCACCCTCGCCGGCTGCACCGGGCAGGCCCCTGGTTCCACCATGTTGGGCAGCGGCAAACATCATCGTCAATGTCGGGCAGTGCCACCGGCGGCGGTCCCGGAGGACGCCTACGCAGTAACCTCTAGCTCACGAAAACGTCGAGCCTCTGTATGGCTTGATTCCGACACCGGCAGCACTCCGTATTGGTCCTCTTCATCGCGATGGACCCGACCGCGTTATCGCCGACGTGGGCCTCGCCTTCCACCTGCTGGATATACTCGAGGGCATCGCGGTCCCCACGGTCAGCGTCGTAGCGGAGCATGGCAAGGACGTAGGCCGCCACCTTGTGGCCGTTCGCGGCTGCCCGGACAAGGAACTGGGTGCCCCGCTGCGCCTGCGCGTAGCTGTAGTTGAAGACGAGGTCGAACCCGGTGACGTAGTACGCATGAGGGTTGCCCACATTGGCCAGGTGCTCCACGAGGGTGTTGTAGCTCCCGTTCCCGTGCCGTTGGAACCACTCCCAGCTGCTCTCCCTCTCCAGTGCCACGCGCCTACCCACGGCAGGATCACGGCACGCCGCATGCATGGCCTTGCAGGTGGCGCGTAGACTGGAGAGGTCGTCCATGGGCTGGGTGGAGGTTGCGGCAACCCACCCCGTGATCAGGACCACAATATTGTGCGGCAAGGGGAACTCCATGGGCTTCGAAGGGAACCAATGAGGGCGCGCACGACGGAGAGGAAGAGTACACGCGGAGACGAGGATGGTGTGTGTGGCGGAGTAGAGGATGGTGTGTCGTCTTACTACTCTTTATTAGTACGCACGGAGAAGACGATGAGACGCCAAGTGATTTTTAGTACGCACGGAGAAGAGGGATGGTGGTGTGTGGGCAGTTACTGCAGAGGATGTGAACGCGTGGTGTGTGTGTGGGGGGGTGGGGAGAAGAGGATGGTGTGTGACGTATGTCTTTAGTACGCGCCGAGAACACGATGAGACGCGCGCAGACTACTGGAAAACGCAACAGGCCGGTAGCGACGACTTGAAAGAAAAGTGGAGACACTGAACTCCAAAGCGGTCTGTAAAGTAGTAGTACTACAGAAAAACGCAACAGGCCGGTAGCGAAGACTGGAAAGAAAAGTGGAGACAATGAACTCCAGAAAATAAAAGAAAGGACGACAAAAATGTTAGAAAAATATAGGAAGTACTCCTATATGTTAGAACATTGTAGTTCTAACAAAAATGTTAGAACTAGTTCTAAAAACTTCATACTTTTGGGGATGGAGGGAGTACGTAGTGTACGATTTAAGGTATAACAGCGTGGAGACCTGAAATGTGAAACAGGAAATCTTTTCGCAAAACTGAGGCGATCGGGTGCACGGAGCGACCGCGCGCGCCAGTAACCGAGGCGAGTAACACGCGCAGCGCATGCGCGTCCTTTGAATTAAATTTGACGCGTCCCCTCCCCTGACCACTGCTACAATGCTACTACCTCCGTCCCAGCTGAAGATTATTTCCAGCCAATTTTTTTGTCCCAGCTCAACTTTACTTTCACTGTATGGTCATGTCAGTTGTGTGCTCTGCACATTTTCAGCTACTGTCCTTTGTTGCCATAGCAACTTGCTGGCATTGAATGGAAAGTGGGAGGATATGTATTGATAAAGGGTGTTAGGGTAATTTTATGTGTTGACTAATGTGTGGTTTGAATCCTAAAAATAGAGTTCACTTGGGACGGAGGGAGTATAAGATGGTCACCTGCGCCATCGTCTTTTCCGCACAACCGTTCCAACATCCTCTCTTCTCTCCACAAAACCTAGCCGCGTCTAGTATACAGCAAATGCTTTCGAGCTCGAGCAACCCTCCGCCACCGAGCCCGCCGAGGGACCCGGCCGGCGGTAAGCGGCCGCAGCTGGACCCCCCCTCGCCGCCGCGCGTGAAGGATACCCTCCTGTTCAACATGGCCTGAGATGTATTTACGGATACATCTCACTCCATGGAACACCTTGGGCTCGGTACCCTTCCACAAAGTACTGGAATGGACACCACGGGCCACTACGTCTTTGGCCTCTCGCACGTGGCCTCTCGTCTCGAGTCCCTCTGGGAGACGATGGCGGCCGAGCTCGGCGTCGCGGGTCGTCGCAACCTCATCGTGGCAGCGGCCATGAGACTGGGTCACCTTCCGCCGCCAGAGCCCGAGGCGCTAGAGGAGGGTCAGGAGCCCGAGGACCCACCTGAGGACGAGGAGGTGGGGGCTGAGTAGAGTAGTATTTAGGTGTTTTCTTTTCATGTTTTTAGTTATAGTTTTTCGTTTCATGTTTTTAGTTGTACTTTTTCGTTTCATGGTTTTAGTTGTAGTTTATCTTTTGTTGTGTTTGTAATATACTCCCTCCATCCAAAGCGACAAGTATTTTGGGATGGAGATACTCCCTCCATCGAAAGGGACAAGTATTTTGGGACGGAGGGAGTAATGTTTTTAAGTTAAATGTACTTGGTGTTCTTGTTCATGGATGTACTATCTGTGCAAAATTAGTTCGAATTTTCCGATCGCCAAACCCTCCTTGTCCCCAAACCGGTGGAGTTGCCAGGAGATCGCCCGCAGGGGGGTCCGCAAAGCGGTCTGTAAAGTAGTAGTAACAGGAAAATGCAACAGGCCGGTAGCTAGGACTGGAAAGAAAAAAGAAGACAATACGAGGAAGAAAAATGTTTGAAAAAAGGAAGGACAACCGAAATGTTAAACAGGGAATCTTTTCACAAAAATTAATCCAGTCGTAATCCTCTAAAACATAGGCTCCCTTTGAAGGATAGGATTTGTAAAGGATTTTTAGTTTCCATAGGAAACGTAACACATGAGCTAGGACACTTTGGTAGCCATACTAAAAGAGCTGCTTATCCGCCTCATCCACTTCCCCACGCCGCTAGTAGAATCTCTTCGGCCGCGAGAAGGTGTGCCCTGAAGAGTTCGAGGACACCAAGGAGTGTCCGTCAGAATAGTCGCCTGATGACGAGGAGGCCGGGGAGTTGGGGTGGACCGGCGGCGTATAGTCAAGGTAGTGATCCAGGTGGATGATGAGCTCCGTCATGAGGCTGCCCGACCAGACCACTGCCGCATGGTTGAAAGGTTCCGCTGGCGGCCCGCCGTCACTCCCAGTCCACCCATCACTTCCTGCAAAGAAGGTGGCCATTTTGGCCCGAGGCAGGAGGCTTGGGTCTTTCATCCACCCAACGACCGTGCACAGGTCAGCACGCTCCCGGTGGTAAGTGGAGGCATCGAAGTGATCAAAGAGGAAGACGTCACCCGGAACCTGTCTGATGCCCTCCGTAGACCAAACATGCAGAGGGAGGTTCTCGATGACAACCTGCACGTGGAAGAACCACCCGACGATCGGCACGCCGACGCCAAAGATCCATTGCCAGAAGTAGTGGTTATCATCCGGCATGGAGATGATTGCCGTCTCGATGGCGAGCTCCCGATAATCATCACGGGTGAACCACACCAGGAACTCACCATCCCCAAACGTGGACACGGTGAAAGCCCAATGCGGGATTTCAAGTTGGTGATGGATGGCCAGGGTGATCTCCATGGGCATCGCCTCGCTGCGACCTCCTATGGGTCCCAGAACAGCTACTTGGCGACGCAAACGGATAAACTCCATCGTCATGAGGCGGTTGTTGACCACCGTGCATTGCCCCTCACGAGGGCGCAGGGACGGTAAGCCTGCAAGTACCTGCTCGTGTCTAACATGGTTGCGAGGCATGGCGCTGCGACAACAGAGGCAAAGGACTTCTCAGGCAATACACGGGAGCATGGATGGGAATCAGTTGGGAACTTGAGCCTGGAAGCAATATGGGGGGGGGGGGGTTTAAGAAGGCGAGGATGAAGAGGCCTCTTGCCATCTGTCCCCTTGGGCACATGGCACCAACTGGAGCGGTGATGAGGGAAGTAGCAGGCCAACTTTAATGGTGAAAGGGCCTGTGGGCCGACCAGTCCCAGACGCGGCGGGTCATGGCACTCTACCACAATGTGACCATGCGCCAAACATCGGGAGCAGCGTCCCTTAAGGATCTCACGAAAATCCGGTGATAGGATCGGACCTTTCGAGGCCTTCGGCTCTGTGCAAGCGTCATGAATGCGCGAAGGCCCAACTTGAATATAAAGTGAATCAGCGCAGTTTCAGCCCACAAATAACAAGCGGCCCAACTTTTTCGTCCTGCCCGCCTGCCTGCCCGCGGCGGGAAATTTTTGTCACGCCGAATGAAGAAGGAAAATAAGAAACAAAAATAATATTTTATTACGGTACCCTTCGACCCGCAACGCCGGCCCCCTCTCCGCAACGCGCTTGTAGGAGCATCCGCCGGCCGCCAAGATTGTAGGAGCATCCGCCGGCCGCCACGCTTGTAGGAGCATTCGCGGGCCGCCACGCTTGGAGGAGCATTCTCCGGCCGCCACGCTTGGAGGAGCATCCGCCGGCCACTACGCTTGGAGGAGCATCCGCCGGCCGCCAAGCTTGGAGGAGCATCCGCCGGCCGCCACGCTTGTAGGAGCATCCACCGGCCGCCACTCTTGTAGGAGCATCCGCCAGCCGCCAAGCTTGGAGGACCAACCGCCGGCCGCCATGCTTGGAGGAGCATCCGCCGGCCGCCAACTTGTAGGAGAATTCGTTGGCCACAGCGCGTGGAATAACAACAGCTAGGTACAATTGCTCACATAATGTGTTCTTGTACATCTATCCTCTTACAGATAGGCTGACGGCTGATTGAATTGTAGGAAGCGATGTCAGAAGATAAGACATGGATGGGAAAAGACAGGCATACGAGGGAGTGGCAGGATGGAATGAGATCATTTTTAAATTTTGCATTTCAGGGCACTCTTGAAGGAACTATGCCTTGTCCTTGCACGAGATGTCGTAATATTTGCCACAAGACACGCAAGGGAGTTCATTTACACCTGCTCAGAAATGGGATGTTATTGGATTATACTTGTTGGATACACCATGGAGAAATATGATTTCAGGAAAATATTGCTGAGGAATCAGAAAATAATGAGGAGATAATTTCTGATGATGGTGTTGTGCAAAATATGTTGTCCAGTCTACTTAGAGGCACTGATCATGGTGATACTTCAGCAGATGTTGATGATCAAGAAAATGCTACAAACCAGCAGGAGCCAACTGGGGATGCAAAGAAATTCTATGACTTATTAACTGATGCCGAAAAGGAGTTGTATCCAGGTTGTTTGCAGCTGGCCCAATTATCCTACATTGTCAGGTTCTACCAGATAAAGTGTTTAACTGGTAAGAGCAAAGTAGCTTGTGAGATGTTACTTGAACTATTCTCATTTGCGCTTCCAAAGGGCCACTGCATTCCTAATACACTTGATAAACTTCAGAAGGTTGTTCGTGACCTCAGGCTGGACTACCAAAAGATCAATGCATGTGTCAATGACTGTGGGTTATTCCAGAAGGACTATTCTCTACTGAATAGTTGCCCAAAATGTTGTGAATTAAGATGGAAAAATAGTACTGTTGGGGATGCAAGAGAGGCTTTACCTTGTGGAAAATCCATGAAGCTTGTAGCACGCAAGATTCTACGTTACTTCCCTCTTATTCCCCGTCTACAAAGGTTTTATATGGGAGAATCAACGGCATCAAACATGCGCTGGCACAAAGAAGGTCGTGCCGATGATGGAATATTACGCCATCCCACCGATTCGAAAGCATGGAAGCATTTTGATAGCATTCACCCAAATTTATCATCTGATCCTCGCAACATAAGACTTGGGCTAGCATCTGATGGTTTCAATCCTTTTGGAGTAATGAATGTTTCTTACAGTACATGGCCTGTGATTCTAATCCCTTATAATCTACCACCTTGGTTGTGTATGAAGCAGTCTTATTGGGTGATGTCAATGATAATTCCTAGGCCAAAGTCACCTGGAGACAACATTGATGTGTATCTGCAGCCTTTGATTGATGAGCTACTGAAATTATGGTCTGATGGTGTTGAAACATATGACAGTTTAAAGAAAGAGACATTTGTCATGCGAGCTTCTTTATTGTGGACAATAAATGATTTTCCAGCATATGCAATGCTATGTGGATGGAGCACAAAAGGGAAGCTAGCATGTCCATACTGCCATATAAACACTGACGCCTTCTAGTTGAAATATGGACGAAAGCATTGTTACATGGGTCATCGTCGTTTCCTACCTCAGGATCACAGATGGCGTCGAAACAAAGGTTCTTTCAACAACAAGGCAGAGAATAGAGAGGCTCCAACATCACTCTCTGGTGACGAAGTACTCCAACAATATGAGTGTTTTGATCAAGTGAGTTTTGGACCGACGAATAATAAGAGAAAGCACACCGAGGAAAATAGATGGCATAATTGGAAGAAGAAAAGTATATTTTTCGACCTCCCTTATTAGAAGACATTGCTAATAAGGCATAACTTGGATGTCATGCACATTGAGAAAAACATTTGTGATAGCATATTGGGGACATTGCTTGCTATGGATGGTAAAACAAAAGATAGTCTACAAGCTCGTCTTGATATGAAGGATACGGGTATACGGCCAGATCAACATCCGAAGTTCATAAAGAGCAAGTACACATTCCCACCAGCATTATATACTTTGGGCAAAAATGAGAAGACCACCTTGTGCAAGTTTTTGGGGAATGTGAAGGTGCCCGATGGTTATGCCTCAAACATCAAGAGATGTGTGGACATAAAAGCATGTAAGGTATTGGGTCTAAAAACTCATCACTGCCATATTGTATTTCAGAAGCTCCTTCCTATTGCAATATGTAACATATTGCCTGAAAAGGTTGTTGCACCTTTATTTGAGTTTAGCACATTCTTTTCTGGAATTTCTTCTAAAGAATTGGCAGAACCAGATTCGGACAAGATGAGCAAACAAATTCCTGAAACAATTTGTAAGCTTGAGATGTTGTTTCCTCCCGCTTTCTTTGATATCATGGTACATCTTCCAAACCATCTTGCCGAAGAAGCACGGTTGGGTGGACCTGTTTCTTACAGATGGATGTATCCAATTGAGAGGTACCTTGGTACATTGAAGAGGTATGTACGTAACAAAGCTCACCCGGAGGGTTCTACAGCTGAGGGATATATTGCTGAAGATTGTATAACCTTTTTTAGTCAGTTTTTGGATAACATCAGCACCAAGCGTAATAGGCCAGAACGTCATGAAGCTGCAACTACAAATGAACCTTCTGTTGATAATTCTAACATATTTACAGAAGTTGATAATTCTAAAAAAGGGTATAAATGGGACCAACTTACTATGGTGGAACTACATAACATCAGACATTATCTTATTACTAACTTTGAAGAGGCCGCTCCATGGATCAAGTATTAACGTATAACTCAGATGTTGTATACTATATATATGGCTTATTGTAGATGGATAATTTAATTTTGTACCCTTTTCAGTGAGCATATTGAAGAACTGAAAAAGATTCATTCTCGTGATGTTGATAAACGCCATAGAGATGAGTTTGTTGATTGGTTTTAGAAACGAGTAAGTACATGCAAGTTTGCACTTTGATGAAATATTGAACAAATATGTGTTCTGAAATTGGTTTGTCGTCGATAACCCCTGTTATACTAATGTGTACAGATTACGACATTACACAAAGAAGGCAAAGCAACCGATTATCTGTATGCATTATCTAGAGGACCTGATCGTCGGGCAATTTTTTTAGTCGGTTATTCATCAATGGCTTCTTCTTTTGAACTGCAGATGTGGAAAAAGATTTACGGACCCAAAACAGTGGTATTTTTGTTCGGGGCACTGATCATGATTAGTTTGGAGTAATCAAGAAAATCATTGTTGTTGATTTTGAAAAAAATCAAGAGGTTCTGTTATTTCAGGGTTAGTGGTTTGATCGGCCTTTTGGAAGCAGTCAGAACCAAAGCATAGGCTACAAAAAGGATCAATACGGAATGATAGATGTTGACACTACTCTGTTTCGATTCCAGTATGAGCCTTACATTCTAGCCACCCAAGCAGAACAAGTTTTTTATGTTCCAAGTGTGAAGCATCCTAAATGGGCTACAATTGTTAAAACGAAGACACGAAACCTTTTTGCCATGCCCCCTGGAGATAGTGAAAATAATGTGACTGAGACGATGGAGGCTGAGACATTTCATGATGATCTGCTTACTAATGATATCAATAATGAGGAACGACCGCATGGGCTAGGAATGAGATTGAGGGAGCCAGCGGCGATGCTTCCACTCTTATAATGACAACATCAGGTGTTCGGTTTGAGGTAGATGGAGTTGAATCAGAAAATGAAGACGACGACGACGATACATATACCAATGATGGTCACGTAGCTCCATTGTGGCGGGACGAAAGTGAAGATGATGATTTTTAGTATAATTAAGTACATACTGCATTAATTTGTGGAGTACAATTTGTGACAATAGGCTAATATATCGAAGTGCGACTAATTAATCATTTATTACATGTGGGACTAATCATTTATTACATCCCCACTGTTGCATTAATTTGTGGGTGCTTATCTCGATCGTTTTGGCGTCAGCACCCTCGGCCGCCTTGGATCCCTTTGCCTTAGGCGCACGAACTACTAAATTGTGGCAACAAAACTTAATGCAACGATTGCGTTTCGTTGCATTAGTATCCTGACGCCACGAAACAGTGAATCGTGGCCACACATCCTAATTGCAACGATTGGGTCCGTGGCGACAGATCCTAATGCCACGAACCAGTGAATCGTGGCAACACATCCTAATGCAACGATTGTGGTCCGTGGCGATAGATCCTGACGCCACGAAAAAGTGAATCGTGGCAACACATCCTAATGCAACGATTGTGGTCCCGTGGCGATAGATCCTAACGCCACGAACCAGTGAATCGTGGCAAGACATCCTAATGCAACGATTGTGTTTCATTGCATTAGTATCCTGACGCCACGAAAAAGTGAATCGTGGCCACACATCCTAATTGCTACGATTTGGGTCCGTGGCCATTGATACTAATGCCACGAACCAGAGTATCGTGGCAACACATCCTAATGCAACGATTGTGTTCCGTGGTGATAGATCCCGTAACGCCACGAACCAGTAATTCGTGGCAACATATCCTAATGCAACGATTGTGGTTTGTTGCATTAGCATCCTGATGCCACGAACCAGTGAATCGTGGCAAGACATCCTAATGCAACGATTGTGTTTCGTTGCATTAGAACCCTGACGCCACGAAAAAGTGAATCGTGGCCCACATCCTAATTGCTACGATTGGGGTCCGTGGCCATTGATACTAACGCCACGAACCAGAGTATCCTGGTAATACATCCTAATGCAACGATTCTGTTTTGTTGCATTACGGTCCAAATGCAACTGTTTGCTGATTCGTGGCAACAGATCCTAATGCAACGATTGTGTTCCGTGGCAATAAAGTTGTAATGCCACGAACCAGTAATTCATGGAAACAGATCCTAATGCAATGATTGTGTTTTGTGGCAATAAAGCTATAACTCCACGAACCAGTAATTCGTGGCAACATATCCTAATGCAACGATTGTGTTCCGTGGCAATAAAGCTATAACGCCACGAACCAGTAATTCGTGGCAACATATCCTAATGCAAACGATTGTGGTCCGTGGCGATAGATCCTGTAACGCCACGAACCAGTAATTTGTGGCAATAGATCCTAATGCAAGGATTGTGGTCCATTTCATTAGCATCCTGACGCCACGAACTAGTGATTCGTGGCAACAGATCCTAATGCAACGATTGTGTTTCGTTGCATTAGCATCTTGATGCCACAAAAAATTGAATCGTGGCCACACATCCTAATTGCTACGATTGTGGTCTGTGGACATTGATACTAACGCCGCGAACTAGAGTATCGTGGCAACACATCCTAATGCAACGATTTTGTTTCGTTGCATTACGGTCCAAATGCAACTGTTTGCTGATTCGTGGCAACAGATCCTAATGCAACGATTGTGTTCCGTGGCAATAAAGCTGTAACGCCAAGAACCAGTAATTCGTGGCAACATATCCTAATGCAACGATTGTGTTCCGTGGTGATAGATCCTGTAATGCCACGAACTAGTGATTCGTGGCAACAGATCCTAATGCAACGATTGTGTTCCGTGGCGATAGATCCTGTAACGCAACGAACCAGTAATTCATGGCAACAGATCCTAATGCAACGATTGTGTTCCATGGCGATAGATCCTAGTGCCACGAACTAGTGAGTCGTGGCAACAGATCCTAATACAACGATTGTGTTCCGTGGTGATAGATCCTAGTGCCACGAACTAGTGAATCGTGGAAAAAAGCCAAGCTTACTACAACGATTTAGTGTTCGTTGCAGTACAATCGTTGCAACAGGTCGGAATCCTTGTAGTGAGAGGCCCCTTGACATCACGTCCAGTGAAGTCGGTTGTGCCGCTAGGGCGCTAAGGGGTGAACGCGTGCTCCGTGCGCTCGAGACGGAACCTGTGGGCATGACTCCAGTAGGTAGTTGCCTCCCACATAGCATCCTCCTCAGCAGCACGCTGGGAGCTCCTCCAAGCTGGAGAGTAGTGTGAGTGTAGCAGCTCCGAGTTGTAGTAGATCGACAGCTGGGTAGTCCACTCCAGTCCACCAGTAGAGGGTACAGAGACCCTAGTAGTGTGGTAGACGAAGCGAACACGATACTCACGTTACCACGCAGAACGAAGGAGGGAGCGAAGGCGGGTACGCCTCCTCGATGTAGCACATCCAGAAGAGATCAGCACTGTCTCCCTGCTGGCGCGTGAGGTGCGGAGCGGCTGGCTAGGGCGTGTTGAGGAACACGACCCCAGTAGACTTATGTGCCATCTGCTTGGTGCGCGCCATCTACAAACATTTGAAAAGGAGAGAGTGAGATCAATAATCAATAAATTAAGTTAGAACAAAAACAATAGGTACAACAAGATAAGAAGCACAAGGATTGAGGTGCAAAACACAAAGTTTTTGGAAATACTATTTTATAAGAAAATAGTATAGTCCTTATTTTCGACCGTTTCTAACTAGGCTTGCGTCCTACGGGCAACACGGCTCTGAAACCACTTTGTCACGCAAGGTCATCAAAAGGATGAACATACACTATTCACATGTACGCCAGGATCAGCTGAATCGTACATGCGTTGACGAAAGTGAAATATCATTACATAGCCATGTTCGAGTACATAAATAGTTTTACAATATGACCCAAAGGTTTACAAATACACACCACAAACCTATTTACATCATCTAAACTATTCACATAGTCCAAACTACAGCGGAAGATTAAATATATAGCTAGGGCTCCATTTTCACAGGCAGTCGTGCGAAGGATCGCTAGCCTAGACCAAGTCCTCCGGGTTGACGAAGAAGTCTTCTGGTGCCGCTTCTTCTTCATATTCTAATGGAAAAGTAAACGCTTGAGTACATAGAGTACTCAACAAGTGGGGGAAGAGAATGACATGATTGGCTAGAACAAGGGTAGGCCAATTATGGCTTAAGCACTATGCTTAGATCCTAACCTTAGCTTTCAGTTATCAATATCATAATTCAAGAAATAATCCAACACATATTAATGATGATAAATATAACTTGAATCATAAATAACCACCATTTCCTAACCATAAACTAATTATGAACTGACCCCAAGCCGCTTTTGTCAGTTAGCACGGCCGTCATGAAAATTTTAACAAATCTCTGCAGAGAGTGTACCCTTTACCCACAAGCAGTGATTTCATCCCCTATTGCCAGGTGGACTGAGCAAACCTCCCTAAATGCCCGTGGTAGCTAACCACATTGCACACTTCCTTTGGTGTGAGGCCAGGAGATCACTACATGGTCTTTACAAAGGTACTCCCGACTAGTACTAGCCCACTGAGGTTTTACCGCTGAGGTATTCTTGGAGTAACCCTCCACCTCAGAAGCCCCCTCTTGATCCTTGCGGTTCCCAGAGCAGTACCCCTGCATCATTCCCTGCACCATCCAACTACTAGCATTTCATCTGGAGAAACCTAATTAATTGACCAAGCCGCCCCGTCTTAGTCTCGTGGTGGTACTATAAAGCTTAGTGGCTTCCTCCATAAACCGGTTCTTAGAATCCGGTGGTACCAAACCCAATCCCGGGTCTCGTGCAAACTGCACCATACCAAATCTATCCAACCACCAGATTCCTATCAACTACTGTTGAGTGTCCATCATAATTAAAGCAATCATAAAGTTTAATATATCACATGTGTATGAAAACCCATTCTCAAAGTTTAAGCATGGTTAAGCATAATTATAACCTATCTACTTCCCAACCCAAATCGGGTTACAAGGAATTATATGGAACAGGGCATGTAACTTGAAATAGGACATCATATTATTTAGCATGCATCTAACTAAAATCCAAAAATTGGTACAAGATGGTCAAGGGCACTTGCCTTCTTCGAAGACCTAGTTTTTGTTGAAGTCTTGGTCTTGGAGATTAAAGTTGGGATCGTAGTACGACTCTAAATATATTTCCCAAGCATGGAAAAAAGAAATAAAAGCTAAATATGTAAAGAGCACACAATACATGGCATCACAACATACACATAAGCATAAAATTCTATACTAATGCATCCCTATGAAGCATTTATTATTTTACAAAGCCAAAAATATGCATTTAATATTTATTTTACATTTTTAAGATTTATTTATGGGCTAAAGTCATTTTTATTGAATTTTCTATGGCCAAAATGTATTTTAAACATTTTTAATAAATTTTCCATGGTCAAAAAATACTTTATTTGTACTCTACAATTTTATTACAGCATAAAAATATTTTATACAAGTTTTCCTACTATTTTTATATTTATTTACCATTTTTATCTATTTTCTACACATCAAATACAATTTTAAACAATATTCAGTAAATAAATAAAATACCAGGGGCTAGTTGGTAAATTTTCTATACTTTACAGGGGCTAAAAACATAATTCTATAAATTCGCAGGGGCTAGACTGCTTAATTAATTGATTTAATCGAATTCCAAAGAGTCCAGGGGCTAGATCGATAATTCTAGGGGTTAGATTTGTATTTCAGTAAAGTCCAGGGGGTAGCCCGCAAGTTTCCAGGGGCCTCGGTGTAAATGTGGCGGCGGGAAAATAGAATTGAATGCGGGCCGTTGATTTTAAAATGAACGCGCAAGTTTTATTATGGTGAACCGTTACGACGATCTAATCTAGGCCGTTTGGTTAAAACCGAGGGCTCACATGCGGCCACGTGCCCTAGCGACGCTGGCCACGCGCGCGCGCTGCGGCGCTCGGCGCCCGCGGTGGCGATGCTCGCCGTCGTTGGCCAATCGGCCAAAACGCCACTTATTCATGGCGTAACTTATGCGAAACGGAAGAGGGGGAGGAAAGAAACGCACCTCGAGTGTTTTCGCGGTCTGAAATCGGGTGGAGAATGGTCGGCGTCGAGGGGTGGCGGCAAACGGCGTCGGCACCCACCGATTCCAGCAAAACGTCGTTGATCCCTCCGCGAGTTCTTGCCTGGCATGATCCTAGCGACAAGGTGAAGGGGTTAGAGGGGAGAGGGGAGGGAGACAATCGCTGGTTAGTCGGGAACGCGCGTGTCTTACCAAGAATGGCGGTTGGCTAGGGTTTGAGCGCGGGGGAAGATGAAAGATAGGGGGAGGGCTGAATTTGTATAGGGGAAGAGGGGCGGCGGTTGATCGCACGTGCGAAGGGTAGTTTCCCGCGGTGAATCGGCGCGGGGAGAAGCATTTGGAGGGGGGTGCGCGGTGTGGGCGCGGGAAAGAGAGGGAGGCGGCGGTTGCTCCCTGATAGGGATGACAAGAGGGGTCCACAGAGCAGAGAGAGAGAAGGAGGGGGAGGGCTGCTGGGCTGCGGGTGAAGGAGGGGAGAGATGGGCCGAGGGTGGGAGATTTGGCCCAATAGGGGTTTTATTTTTTGTTCTTTTTCCTTTTTCATTTTCTTTTCTTTTGATTTCATTTCAAATTTAAATTTCAACGAATTCTACTCGTTGAATTCAAACTTCACACAATGATGCACACAAACAAATGCACTTTGTTTTATACATTTTATGTACATGAAATATGGGTGTTACAATGATGGAGTTGAGGATGCACTCCTTCTATTAGGTGTTAACCTCATGCTTGAGGTTGGTTTATCTTGAAACTGTAGCTCCACTTGATCACTTAAGTTTCTTGGATGTACGCCTTCCACCTTCAAGTTTCAAACTAAGAGTTCGAAAAGTTTTACCTCAACTAAACCTTATGGGTACGTGATGCGCAACTACTGGAAGTGCAACCACTGCTTAGGTCATCCGCAGGCGTGATTATCCGACATCACTTGAGAAAGAATCACTACTCTTTGCGGATCGTTACCCAAAATCTTGCATCTTTAATATCCATGGAGAAGGTATAACTCTATACAAGATATGTCGTCTCCAGAGCAACTTTACAATTGCGAGTTACAAATAATGGACTCCATAGATGGAAGTTCGTTATCACTATTGTCGATCATCCCGAGATGACATACGCTTTACCATCCACATACTCTCATTACCGCAATGAGACACAACATGGTCGTCGATTGACATGGTATTCCAAATGTGTTAAATACTCAAATTCAACTCGCCATGTCTAACAACAGCTACAGGACCTGAGAATGTGTCGGATCTAAGAGCACGTAAAAAGCTACCAGAGGGGGTGAATGGTAGCTTTAAAAATCTTATGCAGCGGAAACAATTAAATCCCAACCCCTTCGGCAGAAAAACAATCTGTTAAAAAAATTGTGTGTGAGACTAATCTTAAACGTGTTTCACCATGACAAAAGTGATAGATATCAGAGAGAATCAAGTCACGAAGACGACACAACAATAATCACTCAAATCCATCGAGAGAAACTCAAGTTACGATTGAAAGATCGAACAAAGGTCAATCTATCCTACCCGAGAAAAACAGTTCTGGAACTCTGCAAAGAAACTCATGTAGATCAGAAACCACAAATCTAATGACGGTGAAATATTGACAGATGATAGACAATAAAGTTGTGAAGACGATCCAAAGGAATCACATCAAATGGATCTGTAAAACTCGAGTTATGATAAAACCACCGAAGAAAGGTAGTGTTGTGCAGAAAACTCGACAAGAAAAACTTGTCTGGAACAAGTCGGACGAACAAGGTATAAAAGCTCCTTTTAGATACGAATTTTATTCAATAGAACACAAGAGGAACAGCCCAAAAGTCTTCCACCACGAGCTCTGGCCTCTCTTGCTTATATAACCAGCCCTTAGGCTAACCAAATCTCAACTAGGACTCTCATCCTACTCAGTTCACGAATCAAAACTTTCCATAACTACTCAAGACTCTTATATACGCAGATAGAAGCAATCTTAAGACTTCCAAACACCATAGGAATGTATACCACATTGCTAAAACAACACAAATTCGTGATCCACACGAAATCCTATCATAACCAACTCAAAACTTTCCATATTTGAGTCAAACACGACTCAGCCGCAGCCTGAGTCCATAACCTAGTCGGTTGGACCATTCCGACCAATTCTTTACGTTCACATCTCTTCAGCATGCCTTGGAACCATGTAGCCACATCCATGCACTCCTTTCATACGCGCAAACATCTTCCAACGACGTCCATGATACTTTCATATGCATTGTTCTTGATTCAAACATGCTGCACAACCTCTCGATCAACTTGACCACAATTCCTTCCGAACTTGGTTGTTGAACCTCATCTTCTCCCTAAGACTAGTTCAATGGATCCTACACCAGCCATGTCTTGAAGTCAAGCAATACCTGCACATGAATAAACAACCAATACTTTCGAGCACAAGTCCTCAACTTGACTAACGTTAGTTCCGAAACTACAACATCTTACGTGAGCACCTCACATAAGCATGTTGCAAAACATAGCAAAATGATATCAACCATAACCACCAAAATGCATCAAAAACTTAGCAAATGAATACTAAGCAATCTTTCCAACAATGTAAAGCAAGTTCAAGACAATTCACAGTAAAAGTAGGAACATTGCGATCAAGCTCTGAATCTTGTCAAAACTAACCGGACCTTGAGCCGGAGCTTACCAAAGCTAGCAGGACCTAGCACCAAAGCTAACCAAAGCCAGTCGGACCTAGCGCCGGAGCTTACCAAAGTTAGTCGGACCTAGCGCCGGAGCTAACCAAAGCTAGTCGGACCTAGTGCCGGAGCTAACGAAATCTAGTCGGACCTTACGTCGGACCTTGCCGGAGCTACCCAAAACAAGCCGGAACCATCGTCGGACCTTGCTGGAGCTCGGACATAGAGTCGGACCTTGATGATAAAGGTGTTTTGGTAGTATTCAAAACTTTTATTGCCATAGCCAATGTATTCAACACACATAGGTCTCACAGTCTCCCCCTTGATGAATGCATTGTCAACACCATTTAAAATCCGAACATTGGCTTATTCACATTAAAAGATTTTAAAACAATTTCTCCCCCTTTGTAAAACAGAAATAAAATGAGAAGAAAAATAAATCCCCCCCCTGAGAAGAATCATACCAAAACAATTGTGAATATGTGCAATGTGTAATCAATTTCTCCCCCTTGCATACTTATCTTAAAAAATGTTAAAAATTCACATATTATCTATTATCTCTCGCCCTTTGACAATGTATTCAGCAAGGTTCAAAAGAGAAATTTCAAATGTTATGAGCATATTATAACATATACATATAAACAAGCCCATCCAAGTCATACTATCAAGTAACTTACACTATCACATCAATGAAATACATAAAGTAGTGTAAGCCATGCAAGAGATCAAATGTAATTTCCAATTTAGCAAGTCATGATCTCACAAACTTAACTATTTCACAACCTGAAAGCATGACACTTGTTGCTGCATTTTATTATTATCCAATGCACAAATTCAAATCATATGATATTTCCAAGAGATTATATGCGCATCTTCCTTATTCTAACAAACCAAGCCAAGCCCATGTAATTTGACAATCAGAAGCTTAAGGACATGGTTTTAGTCATACACAACTTCTTCCAAGTTCATATCTAAGTGCAATGATAAGCCATCTCAAAAGAAGAAGGGCGATGCATGCATATTCTCATGATCTTTTCTCATTATTATTTGATCATAAAAACTCAACTTGTGAATAGTTGATTGATTAATTTTTCATTATTAAAAGCACTTGTGAGCATGCAACAAGATCAAAACAGCAAGAAAGTTCGACCATGACCAGATTTAGTGGAAGTAATTATTCCAATTACTAGACATGGCGAAAACTACAAAATGTATAACATGAGTAATGTTGTAAGAACTTTCAACATGTAAAAGAAATCACAAAGTCATATATGTATGGAATACTATGCTCATATTATTTTAATTTCAAATTCACACATAGACTTCCCATGTTTCAAAACTCCCCCTCAATTTAAGCCATGAGGATGCATAACCTCTATTTCACTACGAATGTAACAAAAACGAGTGAAATCCAAAGGCTTTGTAAAAGTGTCAGCCAATTCTTGTTCGGTATCTACATGGTGAAGCACAATATTTTCTTTTTTCAACATTATCATAGAGAAAGTGATACCTAATATCAATGTGCTTTGTTCTTGAATGTTGCACGGGGTTTTTAGCAATGCAAATAGCACTAGTGTTGTCACAAAATAGTGGAACACTATCTAGATCAACCCCATAGTCCTTAAGTGTTTGAACAATCCAAACAATTTGTGGACAAGCGCTAGCAGAAGCTACATATTCAGATTCGGCTGTGGATTGTGCAACTGAGTTTTGTTTTCTAACGGCCCGAGCAACTAGTGAATTACCAAGAAAATGACAAGCACCAGAAGTACTTTTCCTATCAATCCTACAACCTCCAAAATCAGCATCGGAAAAAGCTTTCAAAGTAAAAGTTGACGAAGAAGGAAGAAAAATGCCAAATTCTTGAGTTCCATGTATGTACCTGAGAATCCTTTTGATGGCTTGACGATGTGAAGCATGTGGGGAGGCTTGAAACCGTGCACAAAGACATACGCCGAATTGTATGCCCGGTCTTGATGCCGTGAGGTACAAAAGTGATTCGATCATGCTTCTATATTCTTTTTGATCCACGGGTTCACCATCTTCATCAAGTTCAAGTGTTGTTGCTGTTCCCATTGGTGTCCAAAGAGGCTTGCTTTTGTCCATGTTGAAGCGCCTTAGGAGGTCTTTTGTATACTTCATTTGATGCACAAAGATACCCTCCTTGGTTTGCTTGATTTGCAGCCATTAAAAGCACGTGAGTTCTCCCATCATACTCATCTCAAATTCTGAACTCATCTTAGCTGACCGTGTAACCCGTTCGTGCAAACTGCCAATCATTGGTTGTGGAGGTTGACTTTTGAGAATCCCAAGGGGAGTAGACACTTCACAAGCTTCTTCTTCTTCATGTTCATCACAAATCGATGAGCTTGTTACTTGAGGACGATCTGGATCTGCAATGATGGTTGTCGGTGCTGGTTGAGAATCAACATCTGGAACTGAACCAAAGTCATTAGCTGCTAAAATTTCGGGCAGCAGTTCCACTTCTTTCTCATCTTCAAAGAAAATGCTCTCCCCCTGCGGATATGGATCCAGGCCTGCAATATTTGAGCTACACCTCACAAGTCTCCACAATTTGTTAGTGTCATGTTAAAGCACACGGTAGCCTCTAGTATGAGATGGATAACCAAGAAACATGCCATCAATGGATCTAGGCTCTAATTTATCAAGATTACCATGTTTCTTAAGAAAGCATTTGCAACCAAAGACCCGAAGGTGTGTAACACTAGGCCTATGTCCAACTGGAGCTCATATGGTGTTTTACCTAGCTTAGAGCGCAAGAAAACATGATTTGAGACATAACACGCGGTTGCAATCGCATCAGCCCAAAATTTCCTAGGAGTTTGTTATTCATCAAGCATAGTCCTAGCCATCTCAACTAAAATTTTGTTCTTTCTTTCTACAACACCATTTTGTTGAGGTACATATGGTGAAGAAAATTGATGATCTATTCCATTTTCAGCACAAAAGTGATCAAAAGATTGATTTTTAAATTCAGTTCCATTATCACTTCTAATTGCTTTTAAAGATCCTGAGTGATCAATTGATTATCTAAGAAATAAAGTTCTAAAGTGACTAAAAGCTTCATTCTTAAATGCCATAAAGTAAACCCAAGAGTATTTAGAATAATCATCAACAATCACAAGAACATACCATTTACCTCTGAAGGATTGAACACGTGAAGGTCCTATGGTGTCAAGGTGCAAAAGTTGACCCGGTTCAGTTGTCATGATCATTGTGAGAGGAGTATGTGAACCTGCAACCATCTTAGCATGTCTACAAGAAGAGCACACAATTTCTTTGACCCCTTTAAGCTTAGGCAGCGCACATATGCGATCAAGAGCACTAACACGCGTTAGATGATCAAAGCCTACATGACCAAGTCTACGATGCCAAAAATATAAGTCATTTGAATCATTAGAAACTAGACACCTATGCTTAGAGGAAGACATATCAAAATCAGCTTTAAAAACTCTTCCAAAGCGAGACATGTTAAAAATAAGCTCACTATTTGAATTTACAACTTTGCAAAAAAATTTAGTGAAAATAATTTCCAGATTTTCATCTAGCAGTTGTGAAACAGAAAGCAAGTTGTATTTCAAATTGTTAACAAGTGCCACATACTTCAAAGTGTAGTAATTATTTACTCTAACCAAACCCTTAGCAATTATAGGAGTTGAAGAATTATTGGCAAAAGTAACATTCTCTACACATGATACAAAAGAGAGGGAGGAGAACCATTCTTTATTACCGGTCATGTGGTGTGAGCAACCTGAATCAACAATCTAAATGTTCTCCTTCCTAAAACGTGTAACCTACATAGAAGCACAATACGTCGATGACTCAATACTGGGGTTAGTCAAAAGGCATTTAGGAATCCAGTACTGAGTCACACGATGTCCAGTAGGAATAACACGCAAAAGCTGAGATAAAACAGCAGGTTTATGTGCCAAAGCTTGAGGATTTTTGTACCCAACTACTGTCCTACGAGATGTTACATGTGTAGCACAAAAAACAGTAGGTTTGGGAGCAACCTTTGCAGGTTTTCGACTCATTACAACAGATTGCAATTTCCTATCATTCGGTTTAGCAAGTGCAGCAAATTTTGCATGAAAGTTATGAGATATAGCAATCTTTCTTTCCCCTTTCTGTTGTTTAGCTAGTCTATAACAAAAATCTATGACATGACCATCTCTACCACAGTAGGTACAATGAAATTTAACTTTGTGGTCATGCCTAGATGAGTAAGCAACATTTTTATTTGAAACCAAATGAGACAATACTCCTACAGATTTGAAAACTACTTCTTTTTGTTAAGAAACTGTTTGAATCAAACCACTTCCTAATGACTTTACAATTTTAGGTGGATGTGCCGTAGCATGAGCATGAGAATCATAACCTAAACTAGTTTTATCATTGCAAGACTTGGAAGAATTCAGCAGCAAGTTTAGGTTCTTATTCCCATTACAAAACCGATCTAATGTCCTATGCATGTTATCAAGTTTAATGGACAGATCAAGGCAATTTTCACATGAAGTTTTTCCTTTTAATTTGCAATTGGGACAAAATTTAACTTCATGAGAATGTAAAGCATTGTTCAATATAGAAATTTCATTCATAGCATCTTGTAGTTTCTTATCAAGATCATCATAAGTAGAACAGTGCAAATCAAATGTAGAACATCTAGCATCTTTCAAGTTTTTATCATTAAGTGTAGCAAGCTCTCTATTCTTTTCAATTTCTAACTCAAGTTTATCAAGTGTGGAGGTGTCCGCACTTCTTAATGAGGACAATTGTTCATATATTAAATCACATGAGGGACATGCATCATCACTAGGAATCAAAGTTTTTAAACGATTGATTTCAGATTCTAGTGATTCAATTTTAGCAGCACTATCCCTAAGCTTTTTGTCCTTTTTGTTAACTATAATAGTGGCACGAGAAATAGCATCACATTTCTTCGCAAGTAGGACATATCTCTTCATTGTCGCTGTTGTGTTCTGCATCCTCCATACTTGATCTTGATTTGCCCGCCATGAAGCACAAGTTTGCCAAATCATCTTCATCTTCGTCACTTCGGATGTCCACATCGCTTGAGCCAAGTTCTTGAAGTGCGGAGATAAAACTGCTCACCAATTGACGTCCTGTAAGACCCTTCTTTTTCTTCTTATCGTTTGCAGAGGAGTGCTTTGTCCTTGTTTGCTTTTCATCCCGGGAAGTAGGACTTGAAAGGTTAGGACAATCTGAATGAAAATTTATTGTCTTACCACATTCAAAACATCGTTGAGGTCCGGAGCTTCCTCTCCTTCTAGTTTTAACATTTTGCAATGCTTTTGAGAACCTAGTAGAGAGAAGTACTAGCTCCTCCTCTGGAAATTCCTCAATCTGTTCAAGGGTTAGAGAGGACAACAGAGCAAGTGTATCGCAAGATGAAGATTGACCAGAGCTAGAGATGTCACGTTGAGAAACAAAATCAATAGAGTTGTTGGAGTTCTTACGTGATATTATGTCAATTTCATGAGTTTTTAACTTGGAATATAGCACATCTAAAGTAAGTATACTCATGACAGTAGATTCACGAATATATGTGACTTTCATCTCCCAAATTTACATATCTAATGCACTTAACAATTGCCTAGCATTTTTAGCATCTGAAATATTAATATTGACACTACGCAAGTTGCTGAGAATTTTATTAAAGCGAGCAAAAAGGTCATCAATAGACTTACCGGGTTGCATATCGAAGCGCATGTATTCTTTCTTGAACATGTCTTGCCTTACCTCCTTGATCGTGTTGGATCCTTCGTGGTAGTCACAAAGTGCTTTCCACACATCGTATGCAGATCGGAGGTGTGCAGCATGGTCGAAGTCGCTTTGAGTTAATCCTTGTATGATCAAGTTTCGAGCCTTGTTGTTGTTGTCGACATCTCTCAGATTTGTAGCTGTAACTTGATCGTTTGACGGCACTTCGTAAGGCTTGTATACCTTCTCCCATAATGCGAAACCTTGAGCCTGGATGAAGGCTTCCATACATGCCTTCCAAACCTGAAAATCAATACCACTAAACACACAAGGTTTGGCGGAGTATTTCTCCATGATGATTAGTCAAAAAGACGTCCAAATCACAAAGATTAGAGCACCATGGCTCTGTACCAATTGTAGAATCGAAGAGCACGTGAAAAGCTACCAGAGAGGGGGGTGAATGGTAGATTTAAAAATCTTACGCAGTGGAAACAATTAAATCCCAACCCCTTCGGCAGAAAAAAATCTGTTAAAGAAATTGTGTGTGAGACTAATCTTAAACATGTTTTACCATGACAAAAGTGATAGATATCAGAGATAATGAAGTCACGAAGACTACACAACAAGAATCACTCAAATCCGTCGAGAGAAACTCAAGTTACGATTGAAAGATCGAACAAAGGTCAATCTGTCCTACCCGAGAAAAACAGTTCTATAACTCTGCAAAGAAACTCATGTAGATCAGGAACCACAAATCCAATGACTGTAAATTTTGATAGATGATAGATAATCAAGTTGTGAAGACAACCCAAAAAGAATCATGTCAAATGGATCTATAAAACTCGAGTTATGATAAAACCACCGAACAAAGGTAGTGCTGTGCAGAAAACTTGACGAGAAAAACTTGTCTGGAACAAGTCGGACGAACAAGACACAAAATTTCCTTTTAACTCCGAATCTCGCCAAAACAAACCGGACCTTGAGTCGGAGCTTACCAAACCTAGCAGGACCTAGCACCAGAGCTAACCAAAGCCAGTCAGACCTAGTGTCGGAGCTTACCAATGTTTGTCGGCCCTAGCAGCGGAGCTAACCAAAGCTAGTCGCACCTATCGCCAAAGCTAACCAAAGCTAGTCGGACCTTGCCGAAGCTACCCAAAACAAGTCAGACCCATCGTCGGACCTTGTTGGGGCTTAGGTATAGAGTCGAACCTTGATGATAAAGGTGTTTTGATAGTTGTCGGTGCCTGGCGAACCGGGTATCCCTGGGTACAGGGATAAATGCACACTGGGCCCCACCGCCCACAGGGGCGAGACCTGTCAAGGGCCCAGGATGCCACGTACTACAGGAAATGCGATCATTTGCGATGGCTGGTTTTATTTGTGATGGCTAGCCGTCGCAAATAGATTAAATTGCGACGGCCCGCCGCATGTTGGGGCCTTCACAATTTAGGAGGCCGTCGCAAATAAGGGCTTTTATCCTGACCCCGACGGTTCATTCTAGTCCACTTCACTCCACAGCCCCGCCGCCTGCCCGCCACCCTGGCGCGCCCCGCCGCCTGCCCGCCGTCGCCACCCCCGCCGCCGGCCCTCCGCCCCGCCGTCGCCGCCCCACCGCCGCCCCTGCTCGCCGCCCCTTTCCGTCGCGCCCCCGGCCTCGGCTCGCCGAACCCCCGCCACCACGGCCCACCGCGCCCTCAGCCTCGCCGGCCCCGGACCGCCGCGCCCCCCTGTGCCCCCGATGCCTCTGGCACCGAGTGAGTTCGATTGCCTTATTGCTTTTTGGTTGCATTATCTGCATAATGCACTGTTACATATTAATCCTGATGTATATTTAGCTATATCCCTGCTTGTCGATCATTTTAGCTATATCCCTACTTGTCGATCATTCCGGTAGCGTGTTATCTAGTACAACAGCCCTGTAAATTGAATTTACCTTCTCTTTTGTTGAGATTAGACTTTAAAAGTTTCTACACAGTACATAAAATTTTAGAGAAAAAATAATAAGATGTTTAGCTTGGTCAGCATTTTTTTGACAGAGCAGCTGGTATTGTTTTGATGATACTAGAACTATTTTGGAACTTTGTTGCCGACCTATGGGGGTGGGGCCCACCGCCGGCACCGACGTGCGTTGGGGATCGGGTGAGTCGGGCATCGCGTCGGTGGGAAGCGAGTGGCCGGGCATCATCGTCGTGTCCCCGTGCACCCACCGGTGGCGTGGTGGCAGGGGGCATGCAGGGGCAAATATTGTCGCCATGGTGGGGAGGCGGAACTGTCAGTTGGGGGGGGGGGGTGCCTGCACGGCGAACATCGTCGCCATGGCCGGGAGGCGCAACCGCTCGTCGCCGTGCCGGGAGCTGCAAGAGCCTGGCCTCGTGGGGACGGGGGGTGACGCCGTGGGGGCGCAACGGTGGCGATCTGGGGGCCTCGCGCGCCGTTGGTGGGCGGCGATATCAGTTGGGATGGGGCCCAAGAGACCGCGGGGAGGGGGCCGAGGGGAATGCATCTATGGGGCAGGTCACCTTGCCGGACATGGCGCATGGCATCTCAGGGGAGGGGCGATGGAGGAGGACAAACCTCCTCGTCTGGCTACTGGGCCGAGCTTGTGGGTTGGAACCGGTTCCAAACCGTGGTTATTGAAAACAGCGGTTTGGGTTAGGCTCAAAAGTAGGTGTGGGTTGGGTTGGTTTGGTGTTGTATGTTTATTTTACAGGTTGGGTTGGGCCGGGTTGATTGATACAAAAAAATGGATTGGGTTTGGGTTTAGTCCAGATCCTGGCCGGGTTGAGTCGTAGAATTAGATCCTAATTGTCATGCTTTGGTAAATATGTTTATTATGCAGGTTCCTAGAATTAATATTTTATTTCTCTTGTTCTTTTGATTGCGTTAGTGTTTAGAATTGATAATTTTTTCTATTCTGTTTAGTGTATGTTTGGACTTTAGTGCATTCATATAATGTTTTTGAGTGACTACTTAATATATATAAATAAAGGGGTTTTGGGCCGCCTCGGACCAACCCGGAAGGGCACGACACGCAATAAGTGTGATCGTGCCGTGTAGACCATTGTAGTGGTACCGTATGCGTCAAGTCGACACGGAAGCAAACGGGTTGGTAAGGACATCAATGACCCGCGATTGCGTGGACGGTGGAAATGGATGTGGAATTGTCATCTAAGACCAACTTTCCTCTCACTCTTTCTCTAGTTCTTTCCTCTCTCTTAAATGATCTGAAAATGAAAATGAGCAACGTAACCTATAACAATGTATTACCCATTTCGGATCAACACGTCTCACATGCCATTGGCATGTGAGATGTGCAGGTTCGGAATTGTCCCTTTTTGGACAGCCTCGGAGTGACCGAGGGGGGCGTGGCTTGTGACGAGACGCGGGTCCGGATTTAAACGAGATTTTGGTGGCGTAACCTTGTTGTTCTCTGCTGCACCATTTTTGGGCGTGCAGTGGAGAACAGCAGGGTTATGCCGCCGAAATTTCGTTCGAATCCGGATCACGCGTCTCGTCATGAGCACGCTCCGCTCAGTCACTCTTGGGTGGGTTTAGGATCAATCTGCCTAGGTTGTAGGGCCGTGAAATAACATAACAATACATTAACAACAATTTCTTTCGCGTTAAACTGCAGAGCCAAACATGGGTGAAGACCGCAGTTGGATGTATACTGGCTGGAAGAGCAGAACTGGTGGTCACTCCGATGAGTGGTTTATCAAGTTAGATCACTTTTTGGATCGAGCATTTTCGTTGTCAACGGAAGATACGGTGCGGTGCCCATGTACAAAATGCCAGAACACCAAGTTTTTGAGAAGATTGGAGCTTTTGTTTCACTTATGTCAAAACGGTTTCACTCCACAATATGAAGTGTTTCACGGCGAGACTAATTCTCGAGTCATATCCGAAGTGGATGAGGATGATGATATAACAGAGTTTGATAGGATGGATGAGATGCTAGAAGCTCTGGAAGCGGAGGATCCTATTACAAATGAGGCAGAGAAGTTCTTCGAGGAGCTGAAGAAATCACAAGAGCCGTTGCATGAACACACGGTTGTGAACGTACTTGCTTTCTTGACCAGATTTATGGCAATTAAGTCCAAGTTCTTTTTTTCCATCAACTGCTACAATGATCTCATGAAATTGATTTGCGATATCCTTCCACAACCTCACAATGCGCCGGCCGATATGTATCATTCAAAGATCAAGATATCTGGTCTCGGTATGAAGTATGAGAAAATTGATGTGTGCCCAGACAACTACATGCTATTCTGGAAAGAGCACGCCAATGAGAAGATGTGCTTGAAATGTGGTAAATCGAGGAATGTCGAAGTTGTTAATGACGATGGCGATAATGTGATGACAGATGTCGCACATAAGCAGCTTTGTTACTTGCCTGTGACACCTCGGTTGAAGCGGATGTTTCTTTCAAAAAGAACCGCAAGACACATGAGATGGCACAAAGAAGGTAAACGTGAGAACAAAGAATTCTTGACGCATCTGTCCGACGGTGATGCATGGAAGGCGCTAGACCGTTTCGATCCAGACTTTTCTCGTGATGCGAGGAATGTTCGCAATGGATTAGCGACAGACGGATTCTCACCATTCAGTATGAACGCCACGCCATACTCATGTTGGCCCGTCTTTGTCATTCCGTACAACCTGCCACCTGCTTTTTGTACGAAGAACGACTTCATGTTTCTTAGCCTCATTGTACCTGGACCTGATCATCCCGGGTCACGTCTCAACGTGATGTTAAAACCGGTGATCAAAGAATTGAAAGTCTTGTGGACAGGAGTCGAAGCGTACGACAATTACAAGAAGCAGAAATTCAACCTTCGAGCTTCTTATTTGTGGTCCGTCCATGATTTGCCGGCATACGGCATGTTTTCCGGATGGAGCACTCACGGTCGTCTGACGTGTCCGATATGTGCTTCAGACACGGATTGCTTTCGACTAACTCATGGAGGCAAAATATCTTACTTCGATGGTCACAGACGTTGGCTGCCCTCAAATCATATATTTAGCCAGCAGAAGCATGTCTTTCGAAAGAACACTATTGTCACTAAAGGACCACCAAAGCGTCTCAACAGGTCAAAAATTTATGATATGTTGGATAAACTGGTGCCTGATGAAGGTCGTCCAGGATATTTCGTAGGTTATGGAGAGGAACACAATTGGACTCACATATGTGGACTTTGGGAGCTACCGTATGTGAAGTCGTTGATTCTAATGCACAACATTGATGTCATGCATCAGGAGCGTAACATGAGTGAAAGTATCATAAGCACTTGTATGGATATTCCTGTCAAAACGAAAGACAATTACAAAGCTAGACTAGATTTGGCAGACGTTTGTCACCGTCCAACTCTTGAAATCTCTGAAAGTGGTGGAAAGCCATGTGCTTCTTTCTGTCTTTGATAGAAAGAAAAGAAAGAAGTTATGTAGGATCGAAGAGCACGTGAAAAGCTACCAGAGGGGGGGTGAATGGTAGATTTAAAAATCTTACGCAGCGGAAACAATTAAACCCCAAACCCTTCGGTAGAAAAATGATCTGTTGAAGAAATCGTGTGTGAGACTAATCTAAACGTGTTTCACCATGACAAAAGTGATATATATCAGAGAGAATCAAGTCACGAAGACAACACAAAAAGAATCACTCAAATCCGTCAAGAAAAACTCAAGTTATGATCGAAAGATCAAACAATGGTCAATCTGCCCTACCCGAGAAAAAACAGTTCTGGAACGCTGCAAAGAAACTCGTGTAGATCATAGACCACAAATCCAATGACCGTGAAATTTTGACAGATGATAGAAAATCAAGTTGTGAAGACAACCCAAAAAGAATCACGTCAACTGGATCAGTAAAACTTGAGTTATGATAAAACCACCAACAAAAGGTAGTGCTGTCCAGAAACTCAACGAGTAAAACTTGTCTGGAACAAGTCGGACGAACAAGGCACAAAAGTTCCTTCAAACTACGAATTTTATTCAATAGAACACAAGAGGAACAGCCCCAAAGTCGTCCACCACGAGCTCTGGGCTCCCTTGCTTATATAACCAGCCCTTAGGCCAACCCAATATCAACTAAGACTCCAATCCTACTCAGATCACGAATCGTAACTTTCCATAACTGCTTAGGATTCTTCTATACGCAGATAGAAGCAATCTTAAGACTTCCAAACACCTTAGAAACGTATCCCACATTCCTAAACAACTCAAATTCGTGACCCACACGAAATCCTATCATAACCAACTCAAATCTTTCCATATTTGAGTCAAACCCGACTCAGCCGCAGCCTGAGTCCATAACCTAGTCGGTTGGACCTTTCCGACCAATTCTTTACGTCCATATCTCTTCATCACGTCTCGGAACCATGTAGCCACGTCCATGCACTCCTTGCACACGTGCAAACATCTTCCAATGACGTCCACGATACCTTCACATGCATTGTTCTTGATTCAATCATGCTGCGCAACCTCCTGATCAGCTCAACCACAATTCCTCCTGAATTTGGTTGTTGGAACCTCATCTCCTCCCTGAGACTAGTCCAATGGATCCCGTCACCAGCCATGTCTTGAACTCAAGCAACACCTACACATGAATAAACAACCAATCCATACGAGCCCAAGTCCTCGACTTGACTCACGTCAGTTCCGAACACAACATCCTATGTGAGAACCTCACACAAGCATGTTGCAAAGCATATCAAAACAAAATCATCCATATCAACCAAAACGCACCAAAAACTTAGCAAATGAATACTAAGCAATCTTTCCAACAATGTAAAGCAAGTATGAAACATTGCAAATGAAAAGCAGAAGCACTACAGTCAAGTTCCGGACCTTGCCAGAGCAACCCGATCCTTGAGCCGGAGCTAACAAAAGCTAGTAGAACCTAGCGCCGGAGCTTACCAAAACTAGTACAACCAAGCTCCCGCTGGAGCTTACAAAACTAGCAGGACCTAGCGCTGGAGCTAACCAGAAATAGTCGGAACTAGTAATCCCAAAAGCCGGAGCTAGAAAAATCAACTCGGAGCTTAGCAAAAACACGCCGGAGCTATCAAAAGCATGTCGGAGCTAAAGATAAAACTCACCGGAGCTGACCAAAGCTAGTCGGACCTAGCATCGAACATAACCGGAGCTACCCAAACCAAGCCGGACCTACCGTCGGACCTTGTTGTAGCTCAAAGCTATAGTCGGACCTTGATAAAAAGGTGTTTTGGTGATATTCGAAACTTTTATCATCAAAGCGAAATGTATTCACTACAAGCCAATGTATTCAGCACATATATGTCTCACAATCTCCCCCTTGATGAATGCATTGGCAACACCATTTAAAATCCGAACATTGGCTTATTCACATAAAAGTTTTGAAGGCAATTTCTCCCCCTTTATAAATCAAAAGTAAAATGAGAAGAAAAATTATCCCATATTATCTCTCCTCCTTTATTATCTCTCCTTATGCACATATTATCTTTCTCTTCATGCTTATCTCTCCCCCTTTGACAATGTATTCAGCAAGTCATGAGCATATAAACAAATTATCTCTCCCCCTTAGGTTGTTATGAGCATATTATAACATATACATATAAATAAAGCTCATCCAAGTCATACTATCAAGTACCTTACATTATCACATCAATGAAATACATAAAGTAGTGTAAGCCATGCTAGAGATCATATGTAATTTTCAATTTAAGCAAGTCATGATCTCACAAACTTAACTATTTCATAACTTGAAAGCATGACACTAGTTGCTGCATTTTATTATTTTTCAAAACACAAATTTAGATCATATGATATTTGCAAGAGATTATATGCGCATCTACATTATTCTAACCAACCAAGCCAAGCCTATGCCATTTGACAATCAGAAGCTTAAGGACATGGTTTTAGTCATACACAACTTCTTCCAAGTTCATATCTAAGTGCAATGATAAGCTATCTCAAAAGAAGAAGTGTGATGCATGCATATTCTCTTGATATTTTCTCAATTTATATTTGTTCATAAAAACTCAACATGTGAGTTGATTACTTGATTAATTCTTAATGATTAAAAGCACTTGTGAACATGTAACAAGTTCAAAACAGCAAGAAAGTTCGACCATGACCAGTTTTAGTGTAAGTAATTATTCCAATTACTAGACATGGCAAAAAATACAAAATGTATAACACGAGTAATGTAGTAAGAACTTTCAGCACGTAAAAGGAATCACAAAGTCATATATGTATGAAATACTATGCTCATATTATTTTAATTTCAGATTCACACATAAACTTCCCAAGTTTCAAAAACTCCCCCTCAATTTAAGCCATGAGGATGCATAACCCCTATTTCACTACGAATGTAACAGAAATGAGTGAAAGCCAAAGGTTTTGTAAAAATGTCAGCCAATTGTTGTTCGGTATCTACATGGTGAAGCACAATGTTTCCTTTTTCAACATTATCTCAGAGAAAGTGATAGCTAATGTCAATGTGCTTAGTTCTAGAATGTTGCACGGGGTTTTTAGCAATGCAAATGGCACTAGTGTTATCAGAGAATAGTGGAACACTATCTAGATCAACCCCATAGTCCTTAAGTGTTTGAACAATCCAAAGAATTTGTGAGCAAGCACTAGCAACAGCTACATATTCAGATTTGGCTGTGGATTGTGCAACTGAATTTTGTTTTCTAGAGGACCAAGCAACAAGAGAATTACCAAGAAATGACAAGCACCCAAGTACTTTTCCTATCAATCCTACAACCCCCAAAATCAGCATCCGAAAAAGCTTTCAAAGTAACGGTTGAGGAAGAAGGAAGAAAAATGCCAAATTCTTGGGTTCCATGTAAGTACCTGAGAATCCTTTTGACGGCTTGACGATGTGAAACACGTGGGGAAGCTTTAAACCGTGCACAAAGACATACGCTGAATTGTATGTCCGGTCTTGATGCCGTGAGGTACAAAAGTGATCCGATCATACTTCTATATTCTTTTTGATCCACGAGTTCACCATCTTCATCAAGTTCAAGTGTTGTTGCTGTACCCATTGGTGTCCGAAGAGGCTTGCTTTTGTCCATGTTGAAGTGCCTTAGGTGGTCTTTGGTATACTTCGTTTGATGCACAAAGGTACCCTCCTTGGTTTGCTTGATTTGCAGCCCCAAAAAGTAAGTGAGTTAACCCATCATACTCATTTCAAATTCGGAACTCATCATTCCTGAAAACTTGGACACAAGATCATGAGAAGCACAACCAAAGATAATATCATCCACATACACTTGAATGAATAATGAGTCATTGCCATGCTTAAGCACAAAAAGAGTTTTATCAACCTTGCCCATGGTAAACCCCTTTTCAAGTAAGAATGTTTTTAGCCTATCATACCATGCTCTAGGGGCTTGTTTTAGACCGTATAAGGCTTTGGACAGTTTGTAAACATGATTAGGAAAATTTGGATTTTCAAAACCCGGTGGTTGTTTGACATAAACCTCCTCATCTATGTAGCCATTACGAAAATCACTTTTAACATCCATTTGATATAACTTAAAACCTTTAGATGCTACAAAAACTAACAAAATTCTTATGGCTTCTAATCTAGTGATAGGAGCAAAAGTTTCATCAAAATCTAGACCTTCAACTTGAGTGAAACCTTGAGCAACCAACCTAGCCTTATTCCTAACCACAACACTAGAAGTTAGCAAAATTATTTCATACCATTCCACCACCAAAAGACACTCCATGACTTTCATGCATAATACTCTCTCCAAAATATTTGAAAATAAAAGAGGAGTAGAAGACATGGCTATAAGAAAAAGAAAAAGAAAAATGCATTCTCATGTACAAGAGCATGAGAATAAAAGAGAATAAGTAGCCATGTTTCATCCACACAAAAAAAGAGAGTGCATATAAAGTACCCCTCTTCATATTTACACTCCACAAATATTCCATCACACTTGCGCAAATCTTGATCAAAAATATGATTTGTTTTCTCCTAAGGCCTACTCTTTTGACTTAGCAATATATGTGTTACAAATATGCCTACTCTTGATCCCTACCAAGGTTCACATACAAACCTTATTCAGATGTAGGACAAGAAAGACAATGCCTTGGTGAGGATACAAATACCACTTCCACATAAGAGTGACTGAGTGCATCATTTGAGGAACTTAAATTCAAACACCATTTGAAATGCTCAGGAAATTTTAGTGGAACTCACACACTAGGTGATGCATGCTCCCTTTGTTGTTCTACCCTTCAACCACCCAAGAAAAAGATGAGGCATAAGCCCCATAATGACTAAGAAATAAGGGTGCAGTATCATAGCCATTTTATTCAATGCAAGGTAGAATATTTTGTTGTGCACTTGATACTTTTACAAAATAAAACATTGTAGCAACTCTTGATCAACAACCTAAGTCTTTATATTTGCTTCGGGATGAGCAAAGGTTAAGCTTGGGGGAGTTTGTTGATGGTCATTATATACCAATTTCGACCATCAATATAACTCAATTATGTGAGGGAATAATTATTTCTTACACACATCATAGTTAGATTTAACATAATTCCACTTTTACTTGGAAACATAGTGCATGCAGGAGTTTTTATGCAGCAATGATGGAGAATGAGGTGATCGATCCCGAAAAGTGCCATCCCAGCAAATCACGCAACGACATGTGGAATATGGATTCATGGACCCATTCCCAGGTGTATCCGAGGGATTCCAACAGCAAGTCACACAGGGATGGAACATGGGCCGACTTATCAGTCACTCGGAAGAAGCACAACCGAAGGGGGACAAGGACCAGGTCAGCTAACCCCCCTAGTCGGCCGACTTGGCCCTAGCGCCAAACCCGGTCTTCTTCTACGTGTTATCTCCTCATGGATCCTGGAAGGTGGTGAAGACTGGTTCACGTGCTAATTGTGGCGGGAACCGCCTCTACTCTGTGTATAAATAGGGGTGGGGGTTCCTCACTTCTCCTACACACCACTCAAGCATTCTACCTTGTATTACACTAGTCCTCTCTTGGTCCTTAGTGGAGGTTAGGATGTAGAGAGGAGCCTCTAGTCCCACGTTCAAATTCGAAAAGGAATGGATCATGCATCTTTTCTTGTATTTGTGACATTATGCTTTATATTATTATCATTAGTCTTTACTTATTCATAAACTTGGATAAAACATTTATTTGCTTGGGTGTGGAGTCCATTTTTAGGATCGAAGAGCATGTGGAAAGCTACCATAGGGGAGTGAATGGTAGATTTAAACTTTTTCAGTGGAAGCAACAAAAACCCCTCCACAGAAAAACAATCTGATAAAGAATCCGTGTGTGCAACTGATCTAAACATGTTCAACCGTTATAAAGGTATTATATATTATAGAGAATCAAGTCACAAAAAACACAACAACAAGAATCACGAAAATCGTCAAGAAAAACTCAAGTTATGATTGAAAGATCGAACAAGGGTCAATCTGTTCTACCCGAGTAAAAACAGAATCTGCAACACTGCAAAGAAATATGTGTAGATCATAAACTATAAATACAATGACCATGGAACTTTCACATATGATAAACAATTTAGTTTTGAGGACAACACAAAAATAATCATGTTGATTGGATTAGTAATACTTGAGTTATGATCAAAACATCAAGGCAACATCGTTATGTCCAGAAACTCGATGAGAAATACTTGATAAAAACAAGTCGGACGAATAAGGCACAAAATCTCCTCTAAACTAAAAAAATTATTTATAAAAACACAAGAGGAACAGCTTAAAGTCCTCTCACCACGAGCTTTGGCCTCCCTTGCTTATATAAGAAGCCCTAAGGCCAACCTAAACCAAACTAGGACTCTAATCCTACTTGGACTCTAACTCAAACTTACCATAACTGCTTAGGACACTTCCATACGCAGATAGAAGCAATCCCAAGACTTCCAAACACTTTAGGAATGTATATCACATTCCTAACAACTCTACTTCATGTCCAACACAAATTCTAACCAAAACAAACTCAAATCATTCCATATATGAGCCATAACCGACTCAGCTGCAACCTGAGTCTATAATCCAACTGGTTGGACCTTTCCGGCCACATCTTAATGTTAATATCTCTTCATCACGTCTTGGAGCCATGTTGCCACGTCCATGCACCTATAGCACACGTGCAAACACCTTCCAACAATGTCCACAGTACCTTCATATGCATTGTTCTTGATCCAAACATGTTGCATGACCTCCCGATCAACTCAACCACAATTCCTCTCATCTTCTTCCTAAGACTAGTTAAATTGATCCCGTCATCAGCCATTTCTTGACCTCAAGCAACACCTGCACATGAACAAACAACCAATTTTTGCGAGCCCAAGTCCTCGACTTGACTCTCATTAGTCCAAAAAACACAACACCTTACGTGAGCACTTCACATAAGCATATTGCAAACCATAACAATGTTTAACCACCATAATCAGCGATAACACATCAAAAACTTAGTAAGAGAATACTAAGAAAACATTCCATAAGACAAAAAGCAAGTTTGAAACATTTCAAATTAAAACAGATCTGCCAGACAATTATTTCAGCAAATAAAATTATCGAATTGACCAAAAGCGGCGTAGTAGTGTAAAGGTAAAAGATCGAACATTCCAATCCCAAATTCACGTACAAATCACGTGACCGAAAGTTCGGACAGTCCTAACCATGTAATGAGTAAATGTTACTCCCGAAATGCATTGAGAAAGTTCGAACAATGCAAAACAGATTCCCGCAAGTTCGGACAATCCAAAGTGAGATTTTCAACAATACTCAAAACTTTATGTGTGAACCCTCGCTTTTATTTAAACTACCAATGTATTCAGCACACATAGGTCTCACAATCTTCCCCATGATGAATGCATTGGCAACACCACTTAGAATCCGAACATTGGCATGTTCACGTGAAAAGTTTTAAAAACAATTTTCTCCCCCTTTTTAAAATAAAAAATCAAACGAGAAAATCCCTCTAACGATGTATTCATCAAGGTTCAAAAGAGAAATTTCAATTGTTATGAGCATACTATAACATATACATATAAAAGAAAGATCATCCAAGTCATACTATCAAGTAACATACACTATCACATCAATGAGATACATAAAGTAGTGTAAGACACGCTAGAGATCAAATGTAATGTTTCAATTTTAGCAAGTCATGATCTCGCAAACTTAACGATTTCAAAACTTGAAAGCATGACACTTGTTGTTGCATTTTCCATTTTTTATTATCATTTAAAGTACAAATTTTGATAATATGACATTTGCAAGAGAATATATGCCGCATCAACCTTATTCTAACCAACCAATCCAACCTTATATCATTTGACAATCAAATGCTTAAGGACATGGTTTTAGTCATACACAACTTCTTCCAAATTCATATCAAAGTGCAATGATAACCAATCTCAAAAGAATAAGTGCGATGCATGCATATTCTCTTGATCTTTCCTCATTTTTTATTTGATCATAAAAGCTCAACATGGGGATAGTTGATTGATTAATTTTTCATTATTAAAAGCACTTGTGAGCATGCAACCAGTTCAAAATAGCAAGAAAGTTTGATCATGACCAGATTTAGTCATGGCAAAAACTACAAAATCTATAACACGAGTAATGTAGTAAAAACTCTCAGCATGTAAAAGGAATCAAAGTTATATATGTGCGAAATACTATGCTCATATTATTTTAAATTTAGATTCACAAGTAGACTTCCCAAATTTCAAAACCCCCTCGATTTAAGCTATCAGGATGCATAACCCCTATTTCAATATGAATGAAACAAAAATGAGTTAAATCCAATGATTTTGTAAACATGTCAGCTAATTTTGTTTCGGTGTCTACATGGTGAAGCACAATGTTTTCTTTTTAAACATTATAACGGAGAAAGTGATACCTAATGTCAATGTGCTTTGTTCTAGAATGTTGCACAGGGTTTTTAGCAGTGCAAATGGCACTACTATTATAAAAAACAGTGGAACACTATCTAGATCAACCCCATAGTCCTTAAGTGTTTGAACAATACAAAGAATTTGATGAGGACATCACAACAGCGGAGACACACATTGAACTGCAAGGACCAATCACAAGAGCACGAGCACGGTTATTAAATCAGCAGGTGAATTCGTTCCTAACTTATTTTGCATGTGAGTTTGAGAATAGATTGCTATGTGATGATTTAATTGTTATTAGGAATAATGGAGAAGATCAACAAGTGAAGGAAAGAGTCCTTGGGAGCGTGGAGAACCAGCTGGGACGTCCAGAAGTTGATGGAAACAGTTTATAACTCGGACTCGAGTTCAACTCGTAGTGCAGGAGCAGTCCACATTAAAATGGATGCCCAGGAGGCATACGGACTCCGTTTTCGACGTTCTACATATGCACGGAAATAGGAAAAGATAAACTTTCCAATGGTTCTGGTCCCACCTCAAAATTCATCCGGAGTCATTGGGAATCGTCGAAACAAGTCGAGTCCAGATTTCTGTCCAGTGCTGCGCCACCGAATCGGGCCTCCCTTGCTTATATAAGAAGCCCTAAGGCCAACCTAAACCAAACTAGGACTCTAATCCTACTTGGACTCTAACTCAAACTTACCATAACTGCTTAGGACACTTCCATACGCAGATAGAAGCAATCCCAAGACTTCCAAACACTTTAGGAATGTATCTCACATTCCTAACAACTCTACTTCATGTCCAACACAAATTCTAACCAAAACAAACTCAAATCATTCCATATATGAGCCATAACCGACTCAGCTGCAACCTGAGTCTATAATCCAACTGGTTGGACCTTTCCGGCCACATCTTAATGTTAATATCTCTTCATCACGTCTTGGAGCCATGTTGCCACGTCCATGCACCTCTAGCACACGTGCAAACACCTTCCAACAATGTCCACAGTACCTTCATATGCATTGTTCTTGATCCAAACATGTTGCATGACCTCCCGATCAACTCAACCACAATTCCTCTCATCTTCTTCCTAAGACTAGTTAAATTGATCCTGTCATCAACCATTTCTTGACCTCAAGCAACACCTGCACATGAACAAACAACCAATTTTTGCGAGCCCAAGTCCTCGACTTGACTCTCATTAGTCCAAAAAACACAACACCTTACGTGAGCACTTCACATAAGCATATTGCAAAACATAACAATGTTTAACCACCATAATCAGCGATAACACATCAAAAACTTAGTAAGAGAATACTAAGAAAACATTCCATAAGACAAAAAGCAAGTTTGAAACATTTCAAATTAAAACAGATCTGCCAGAGAATTATTTCAGCAAATAAAATTATCGAATTGACCAAAAGCGGCATAGTAGTGTAAAGGTAAAGGATCGGACATTCCAATCCCAAATTCACGTACAAATCACGTGACCGAAAGTTCGGACAGTCCTAACCATGTAATGAGTAAATGTTACTCCCGAAATGCATTGAGAAAGTCCGAACAATGCAAAACAGATTCCCGCAAGTTCGGACAATCCAAAGTGAGATTTTCAACAATACTCAAAACTTTATGTGTGAACCCTCGCTTTTATTTAAACTACCAATGTATTCAGCACACATAGGTCTCACAATCTTCCCCATGATGAATGCATTGGCAACACCACTTAGAATCCGAACATTGGCATGTTCACGTGAAAAGTTTTAAAAACAATTTTCTCCCCCTTTTTAAAATAAAAAATCAAACGAGAAAATCCCTCTAACGATGTATTCATCAAGGTTCAAAAGAGAAATTTCAATTGTTATGAGCATACTATAACATATACATATAAAAGAAAGATCATCCAAGTCATACTATCAAGTAACATACACTATCACATCAATGAGATACATAAAGTAGTGTAAGACACGCTAGAGATCAAATGTAATGTTTCAATTTTAGCAAGTCATGATCTCGCAAACTTAACGATTTCAAAACTTGAAAGCATGACACTTGTTGTTGCATTTTCCATTTTTTATTATCATTTAAAGTACAAATTTTGATCATATGACATTTGCAAGAGAATATATGCCGCATCAACCTTATTCTAACCAACCAATCCAACCTTATATCATTTGACAATCAAATGCTTAAGGACATGGTTTTAGTCATACACAACTTCTTCCAAATTCATATCAAAGTGCAATGATAACCAATCTCAAAAGAATAAGTGCGATGCATGCATATTCTCTTGATCTTTCCTCATTTTTTATTTGATCATAAAAGCTCAACATGGGGATAGTTGATTGATTAATTTTTCATTATTAAAAGCACTTGTGAGCATGCAACCAGTTCAAAATAGCAAGAAAGTTTGATCATGACCAGATTTAGTCATGGCAAAAACTACAAAATCTATAACACGAGTAATGTAGTAAAAACTCTCAGCATGTAAAAGGAATCAAAGTTATATATGTGCGAAATACTATGCTCATATTATTTTAAATTTAGATTCACAAGTAGACTTCCCAAATTTCAAAACCCCCCTCGATTTAAGCTATCAGGATGCATAACCCCTATTTCAATGAGTTAAATCCAATGATTTTGTAAACATGTCAGCTAATTTTGTTTCGGTGTCTACATGGTGAAGCACAATGTTTTCTTTTTCAACATTATAACGGAGAAAGTGATACCTAATGTCAATGTGCTTTGTTCTAGAATGTTGCACAGGGTTTTTAGCAGTGCAAATGGCACTACTATTATAAAAAACAGTGGAACACTATCTAGATCAACCCCATAGTCCTTAAGTGTTTGAACAATACAAAGAATTTGATGAGGACATCACAACAGCGGAGACACACATTGAACTGCAAGGACCAATCACAAGAGCACGAGCACGGTTATTAAATCAGCAGGTGAATTCGTTCCTAACTTATTTTGCATGTGAGTTTGAGAATAGATTGCTATGTGATGATTTAATTGTTATTAGGAATAATGGAGAAGATCAACAAGTGAAGGAAAGAGTCCTTGGGAGCGTGGAGAACCAGCTGGGACGTCCAGAAGTTGATGGAAACAGTTTATAACTCGGACTCGAGTTCAACTCGTAGTGCAGGAGCAGTCCACATTAAAATGGATGCCCAGGAGGCATACGGACTCCGTTTTCGACGTTCTATATATGCACGGAAATAGGAAAAGATAAACTTTCCAATGGTTCTGGTCCCACCTCAAAATTCATCCGGAGTCATTGGGAATCGTCGAAACAAGTCGAGTCCAGATTTCTGTCCAGTGCTGCACCACCGAATCGGGCCTTTGGGCCTTGTATCCCATAAGAGTCCATTAGGTACACGTATAATCGTGTTTTGGTCGAACCCTAGCCTATAAATACTGCAGCCTCCGCTCATATTCGACGGGTTTTGCTTAGATTAATAATATCTCCGTTCTTCGGTTTGTGAAACTCCAACTTCGAGATTTCAGATCGTGTCTTCTACGTTCTTACTTGTGTTCTCGGTTGCACTTGCAAGGATTAGCCTTCTTAGAGAGGTCAATCGTGTAAAGCACGGTTTATAACCAACGGAGCGGTGGTGTAGTGATTGCAGGTAATTATCGTGTTCTACTCGAGAGCCTCAGATCATCAACGTCGAGATCTCCATCAACCGACTTATCCATTACCTTTCGGAAGATCAGGCCTAAACCTACTCATCAATTGGTATCAGATTTCCAGGTTGCCTGTGAGATATCTTTGTTTTCCTTCCATTAGATCGATTTTGTTTCGTACCTAGAGTCCACAGAAAAGTCACAAAAAAATTTGATCATTTTTACCGCTTCCCAGACTATAGTGCCTGCGGTTTGTTTTTCAGTTTGTATTGTTGAGTTTGCATTCGTGTGGTCGAGTCTTGTTGCTGGTTTAGCTTTGTGTTTTGGGTCCTAGTTATCGTGTTTCGTCCTTTTTTTCTTGCTATTTGACACCTATTCCATAATCCCTAAATAACAAACCGATCCACCACGTTCATCGGTTTGCCCTAGCTAGCCGCCTTGCGTGAACTCCCGCATCGCCGGCCCTAGATTAGGTGACAAACCTTTGTGTCATTCATCCTTGAATCATCACACACCACCCCATTAGTTACTTTGCAAATTCCCGATCATTTTCATATCCGATTGCGAGTTCTGTTCTCAAACCGAGTTGGAATCAATATCCAAAAAAAAACGTAACTCGGACAACCTACCTTAAAACGGCCATAACTTTCGCATACGAACTCGCAATCGGACGATTTTTTTTTCAAATTCATCTAAGCGAAATTTTGCATCTGATTTTCCGCTGTGTAGCCACTTTCGATGAAATTAGATTGTCCAAATTCCCCTCGGAATATAGTCGATCCAGCCTCCGAAATTTCAGCACGAATTTTAAAGAATCTTCTTGATTTTCTATAGGCCGCATATTACATCCAATTGAGCTGCAAATTTGTGTGCTTCCTATATTTGTGCTCCTGAGTAAATAAACAATATCAAAAAAATATTACAAAAAAGAAAAAAATAGTGAAGAGCACGCATATTAAAGTAATTGGCCTATACCACTTGGTGCTGTTTTGTTGGCTATATCATTCTTTCTTTCTTTTGCCTTGATACTTCCTTGTGTTGTGCTAGGCTCTAGGGCACTCGGTTGACCAGCAACAGTTTCCTACATTGAATACTTATTCAACTTTGTTTAGCTGTTAACGATTTTCTACTTATTAGCCACCATATTGTGCCATCCAAGCTCCACCTTTCTATTGAGCATAACAGGTACCTTTGCAATCACCCCACGCTTCATTGGTTCATCTCACCGTCCGCACCACCTGTTGTGTCGATAAGAACACTTGTAACAGCGTGGTAAGACGCTTGAGCAAGAGATATTGTTTTCTTCCACCTTCCACATTGTCACTGTAGTTGATAGGGATAACATATTTTTTTTGTTGTCTTTTGTTTCCTACTAACAATGGAAGGAGAAGACAATGATGACGAATGTGTTCAACATGTTGAGTTACGTGATATGATGAAGACCATGACGGATATGTTCGCCAAATACAACGCAGCAACGGAGGAGTCATTGGCGAACTTGACTCGCCAACTGGATGACCTTGCTCTTTGGATGAATACTTTTGAGGCTCGGTTGCCTCTCGTTGGAAGACAAGAAGAAAATTCTTATGATGAACATCTTGATCATTTACGTGCTGTTTTTACTAATTTGAGAGATGCACGTTTGTTTGGTAACCTCAAAAAGTGCGTCTTTTGCACCAATCGAGTCTCGTTTCTTGGCTATGTCATTTCCTCGCAGGGAATTGAGATGGATGAGGCATAAATTGAAGCAATCACCAGCTGGCCAGCCCCAACAACTGTCACAAAGGTTCGTAGTTTTCTTGGTCTTGCAGGTTTTTATCGGCGCTTTGTGCGGGATTTCAGCACCATTGCAGCACCTCTACATGAGCTAACGAAGAAGGGAGTTCCATTTCGATGTGGCGAACAACAACAACAAGCTTTTGATGCTCTCAAATCGAAGCTTACACAAGCACCGTTACTACAACTTTCTGATTTTGACAAGACCTTTGAGCTAGAATGCGATGCAAGCGGCATTGGTATTGGAGGCGTTCTCATACAAGGAGGTAAACCCGTTGCTTTCTTTAGGGAAAAACTTCATGGTCCTTCTCTGAATTATTCTACTTATGATAAGGAATTGTATGCCTTAGTGCGTGTATTACAAACTTGACAACATTGTCTTTGGTCTAAGGAGTTTGTCATACATTCCGATCATGAATCATTGAAGTATCTTAAGTGTCAAACCAATCTGAATAAACGACATGCTAAATGGATTGAGTTCATAGAGTCGTTTCCATACATCATTAAGCATAAGAAAGGGAATATCATTGCCGATGCATTATCTAGGCGTTATACCATGCTGTCCCAACTTGATCATAAAATCATTGATTTGGAAACAATTAAAGCATTATATCCTACTGATTTGGACTTCAAAGATGCTTTTTAAAATTGTAGAGAAGGAAGAATTTTGAATAAATATGTGCTGCGAGAGGGTCTCCTCTATCGTGCTAACAAGCTATGCATTCCAGCTAGCTCCGTTCGTCTATTACTTTTGCAGGAAGCACATGGAGGAGGTTTGATGGGACATTTTGGAGTGAAGAAAACTGAAGACGTGCTGTCCACACACTTCTTTTGGCCAAAGATGAGGCGTGATGTCGAGCGCTACGTGTCACGATGCACTACTTGCAACAAAGCTAAGTCTCGCCTTAACCCACATGGTCTTTATATGCCTCTTCCTGTTCCTAGTGTACCTTGGGAGGATATTTCTATGGACTTTGTTTTGGGATTGCCTAGGACTAAGAGGGGGAGGGATATTATTTTTGTAGTTGTTGATTGTTTTTCCAAAATGGCACACTTTATACCTTGTCATAAGAATGATAATGCCTCACACATTGCTGATTTATTTATGACGGAAATTGTTCGTTTACATGGTGTGCCAAATACCATTGTTTCTGATCGTGATGCAAAATTTTTAAGTCATTTTTGGAGAACTTTGTGGTCTAAATTGGGAACCAAGTTGCTGTTTTCAACTACATGTCACCCACAAACGGATGGACAGACCAAGGTAGTTAATCGTACTTTATCCACTATGTTGCGGGCTGTCTTGAAAACAAATTTGAAGTTGTGGGAGGAGTGTTTACCACATATAGAATTTGCTTACAACAGATCCGTTCACTCCACGACAAAGGTAAGTCCATTCCCGGTAGTGTATGGTTTCAATCCTTGTGCTCCTATTGATTTACTACCTTTGCCTCCTTCTGAAACTATAAATTTGGATGCTACACAACAATCTGGATTCATTCTTAAGATACATGAAACTACAAAGAAAAATATTTAAATGATGAATGACAAGTATAGGATTGCAGGTAGTAAAGGTAGAAAAGAAGTAAAACTTGAACCGGGTGATTTGGTGTGGTTACATTTGAGAAAAGAGCGATTTCCTGACTTGAGAAAATCTAAACTTATGCCACGAGGTGCTGGTCCTTTTAAGATCGTTGAAAAGATTAATGATAATGCATACAAGCTTGAATTGCCTCCAGATTTTGGGGTTAGTCCTACATTTAACATTTCAGATTTGCGACCGTACTTGGGAGAAGAAGATGAACTTGAGTCGAGGACGACTCCAATTCAAGAGGGGGAGGATGATGAGGACATCACAACAGCGGAGACGCACATTGAACTGCAAGGACCAATCACAAGAGCACGAGCACGGTTATTAAATCAACAGGTGAATTCATTCCTAACTTCTTTTGCATGTGAGTTTGAGAATAGATTGCTATGTGATGATTTAATTGTTATTAGGAATAATGGAGAAGATCAACAAGTGAAGGAAAGAGGCCTTGGGAGCGTGGAGAACCAGCCGGGACGTCCACAAGTTGATGGAAATAGTTTACAACTCGGACTCGAGTTCAACTCGGAGTCCAGGAGTAGTCCACCTTAAAACGGACGCCCAGGAGGCATACGAACTCCGTTTTCGACGTTCTACATATGCAAGGAAAGAGGAGAAGATATAATTTCCAATGGTTCTGGTCCCACCTCAAAATTCCTCCTGAGTCATTAGGAATCGTCTAAACAAATCGAGTACAGATTTCTGTCCGGTGCTGCGCCACCGAATCGGGCCTTTGGGCCTTGTATCCCATAAGAGTCCATTAGGGACGCGTCTAATCATGTTTTGGTCGAACCCTAGCCTATAAATACTGCAGCCGCCGGTCATATTCGGTGGGTTTTGCTTAGATTAATAATATTGCCGTTCTTCGGTTTGTGAAACTCCAACTTCGCGATTTCAGATCGTGTCTTTTACGTTCTTGCTTGTGTTCTCGGTTGCACTTGCAGGGATTAGCCTTCTTGGCGAGGTCAATCGTGTAAAGCACGGTTGATAACCAATGGAGCGGTGGTGTAGTGATTGCAGGGGTTTATCGTGTTCTACTCGAGAGCCTCGGATCATCAACATCGAGATCTCCATCAACCGACTTATCCATTACCTTTCGGAAGATCGGGCCTAAACTTTCCTATCAGAATTTGTGACCAAGTGCTAGCAACAAGTACATATTCAGATTCAGCCGTAGATTGTGCAGCTGAACTTTGTTTTTTAGAGGATTGAGCAACAAGTGAATTACCAATAAAATGACAAGCACCCGAAGTATTTTTCCTATCAATCCTACAACCCCCGAAATCATAATCTGAAAAATCTTTCAAAGTAATGGTTGAGGAAGAAGGAAGAGAAATGGCAAATTCTTGAGTTCCATGTAAGTCACTAAGAATTCTTTTGACGGATTGACGATGTGAAGCACATGGGGAAGCTTGAAATCGTGCACAAAGACATACACTGAATCGTATGTTCAGTCTTTATGCCGTGAGGCACAATAGTTACCCGATCATGCTTCGACATTCTTTTTGATCCATGGGTTCACCATATTCATCAAGTTCAAGTGTTGTTGCTGTTCCCATTGGTTTCCGAAGAGGCTTGCTTTTGTCCATGTTGAAGCGCCTTAGGAGGTCTTTTGTATACTTCGTTTGATGCACAAAGGATCCCTCCTTGGTTTGTTGATTTGCAGCACCAAAAAGTACGTGATATCTCCCATCATACTTATCTCAAATTCTGAACTCATCATAGCTGAAAACTTAGACACAAGTTAATGAGAAGCACAACCAAAGATACTATCATCCACATACACTTGAATAAATAGTGAGTCATTGCCATGCTTAGGCACAAAAAGAGTTTTATCAACCTTGCCCATGGTAAACACCTTTTTAATTAAGATTGTTTTTAACCCATCCTACCATGCTCTAGGGGCTTGTTTGAGACCTTACAAGGCTTTGGGCAGTTTGTACACATGATTAGGAAAATCTGGATTTTCAAAAACCCAGTGGTTGCTTGACATAAACCTCCTCATCTATGTGTCAATTAAGAAAAGCTCTTTTAACATCTATTTGATATAACTTGAATCATTTAGATGCAACAAAAGCTAACACAATTATTATGACTTCTAATCTAGCAACAGAAGCAAAAGTATGATCAAAATCTAGACCTTCAACTTTTGTGAAACCTTTAGCAACCAACCTAGCCTTATTACTAACCACAACCCCATCCTCACCTTGTTTATTTTTAAACACCCATTTGGTTTCAATTAAAGTGTCACCTTGAGGTGGAGGTACAAGTTTCCAGACATTGTTTCTTTCAAAATTTTCTAACTCTTCTTGCATGGCAATAATCCAAGATTCATTAGTGAGTGCATGTGATATATATTTGGGTTCAAAAGAAGAAACAAAAGCAAAATGAGCATGAGAGTTTGGATCGCAAAACCTGGACCGTGTGACTCGTTCGTGCAAGCTTCCAATGATTTGCTGCGGAGGATGACTATTGAGGACACGAGGGGGGGGGCTACACACTTCACAAGTTTCTTCTTTTTAATGTTCATCACATATCGAAGAACTTGTGACTTGAGGTCAATCTGGACCAGCAATGGTGGACGTCGGTGCTGGTTGTGAGTCAAAATCAGAAGCTGGAATGATGTCATTAGCTGTTGAATTTTTGGGCAGCAGTACCACTGCTTCCTCATATTCAACGAAAATACTCTCTCCCCGTGGATATGCATCTTAACCTGCAATATTAGAGCTTGTAGCTAGTCTAGCTTCATCAAAAGAAACCTCACAAGTCTCCACGGTTTGTTATTGTCAAGTAAAAGCACACAATAGCCTCTAGTATGAGATAGATAACCAAGAATCATGCGATCAACATATCTAGGTTCAAATTTACCAAGATTACCATGTTTCTTAACAAAGCATTTGCAACCAAATACCCTAAAGTGTGTGACACTAGGCCTATGTCCAAACCGAAGCTCATATAGGGTTTACCCTATCTTAGCTCAAGAAAACTCGATTTGAGACATAACAAGCGGTTGCAATTGTATCAGTCCAAAATTTCCTAAGAGTTTGAAATTCATCAACCATAGTCCTAGCCATCTCAACTAAGATTCTGTTGTTTCTCTCTATGACACCATTTTGTTGAGGCATATAGGGTGAAGAAAATTCATGATCTATTCCATTTTCAGCACAAAAGTGATCAAATGTTTTGTTTTTAAATTCAGTTCCATTATCACTTCTAATTGCTTTTAAATATCCTGGGTAGTCGATTGATAATCTAAGAAAGTTCTAAAGTGACTAAAAGCTTCATTCTTAAATGCCATAAAGTAAACCCAATAGTAACTAGAATAATCATCAGCAATCAGAAGCACATACCATTTTCCTTCGAAAGATTGAACACGTGAAAGACCTACGGTGTCAAGGTGTAAAAGTTGTCCTAATTCAAATGTCATGGTCATTGTGAGAAGAGCATGTAAACCTGCAACCATCTTAGCATGCGTACAATAAGAGCACACAATATCATTGTCCCCTTTAAGTTTAGGCAACTCATGTATGCTATCAAGAGCACTAACACGCGTGAGATGATCAAAGCCTACGTGACCATGTCTACGATGCCAAAAATATAAGTCCTTTGAATCATTAGCAACTAGACATCTATGCATAGAGGATGACATATCAAAATCAACTTTAAAAATTCTTCCAAACTGAGACATGTTAAACACAAGCTCACCATTAGAATCTACAGCCTTACAACAATTTATAGTGAAAATAACTTCCAGATTCTCATCTAGCAATTGTGAAACAGAAAGCAAGTTCAATTTCAAATATTTTGACAAGTGCCACATCTTTTAAAGTGTAGTGATTATTTACTCTAGCCGAACCTTTAGCATTTATAGGAGTTGAAGAATATTGGTAAAAGTAACATTCTCTACACCTGACACAAAATAGAGGGAGGAGAACAATTCTTTGTTACCGGTCATGTGGAGTGAGCAACTTGAATCCACAAACCAAATGTTCTCCTTGCTCAAGCGTGTAAGCTACATAAAAGCACAATAAATCGATGACTCAATACTGGGGTTAGTCAAAAGACATTTAAGAATCTAGTATTGAGTCACACGACGTCCAGCATGAATAACACAAGAAATCTGAGACGAAACAACAAGTTTATGAGTCAAATTTTGCGTTTCTCGCATCCAACCACTGACCTATGAGGTGTTACATGTGTAGCACGAAATACAGTAGGTTTGGGAGCAATATTTGCATGTTTTTGACTCATCAAAACAGGTTGCAAGTTAACATTCGGTCCAGCACGTGCGGCATATTTTGCATGATCGTTATGAGATCTAGCTAGCATTCTTTTCTTTTTATGTTGTTTAGCTAGTATACAACAAAAATCTATGACATGACCATCTATACCACAGTAGGTACAATGAAGTTTTACTTTGTGTTCATGTCTATATGAGCAAGCAACATGTTTATTAGCAACCAAATGAGACATCATTCCTACAGACTTAAAAACCACCTCTTTTTGTGTAGGAACCGTTTGAATCAAACCACTTCCTAATGACTCAATAAACTTAGGTGGATGTGCCTTAGCATGAGCATGAGAATCAAAACCTAAACAAGTTTTATCATTGCAAGTCTTAGAATAATTCAACAGCAAGTTTAGATTCTTATTCCCACGACAAAACCACTCTAGTCTCCTATGCATGTCATCAAGTTTCTTAGACAAGTCTAGGAAGTTTTCACATGAATTTTTCCTTTTAATTTGCAATTAAAACAATATTTAACTTCATGAGCACGTAATCATTGTTCAAAACAAAAATCTCATTCACAGAATCATATAATTTCTTGTTAAGATCATCACAACTAGAAAAATGCAAATCAATTGTTGAACAACTAGCATCTTTCATGTTTTTATCTTTAAGTGTAGCAAGCTTTTCGTTCTTTTCAATTTCAATCTCAAGTTTATCAAGAGTGGAGACGTGCGCAGTTCTTAAAGAGGATAATTGTTCATATATTAACTCAATGAGGAACAAGAATCATCACTAGGAATCTAAAATATTAACTGATTAATTTCAGATTCTAGTGATTCAATTTTAGTAGCATTGTCACTAAGTTTTTTGTCCTTTTTCTTAAGTATAACAGTGGCACGAGAAATAGCATCACACATTTCTTCGCAAGTGGGACATACCTCTTCATCATCGATGTTGTGCTATGCCTCGTCCATACTTGATCTTGAGTTGCCTGCCATGAAGCACATGTTTGCCAAATTCTCTTCATCTTCATCCCTTCCGATATCCACATCACTCGAGCCAAGTTCTTGAAGTGCAGAGACAAAATTGTTTACTAATTGGCCCCTGTAAAACTCTTGTTCTTGTTGTCATTTGTAGAGGAAGACTTGAACTTTGTGTGCTTCTCATCATGAGGAGTAGACCCTGAAAGGTTAGGGCAATTTGTACGAAAAAGTCCAAGCACATTCGAAGCACCGTTAAGGTCCACCACTTCCTCTCCTTCTAGTTCCCACATTTTGCAATGTTTTTGAGAACCAAATAGAGAGAAGTGCTACTTCCTCCTATGCAAACTCTTCAATCTGTTCAAGGGTTAGAGAGGAAAGCAAAGAAAGTGCACCACAAGATGAAGATTGACTAGAACTTGCATGTCACGTTGTGAAACAAATGCAAGAGACTTGTTTGGGTTTTTACGTCATTTCATGTCAAGTTCATGAGTTTCTAACATGGAATATAGCACATCTAATGTATGTGTACTCATGACATTGGATTCACGAATAGAAGTAACTTTCATCTCCCAAATTGACATGTCTAATGCACTTAACAATTGCCTAGCATTCTCAGCATCTGAAAAATTAACATTGACACTACACAAGTTGCTGAGAAATTTATTAAAGCAAGCAAATAAATCGTCGATGGACTCACCTGGTTGCATCTAAAAGTGCATATATTCTTTTTTGAATATATCTTGCCTTACCTCCTTGATAATGTTGGATCATTCGTGGTAGTCGCAAAGTGCCTTTCACACATTGTATGTTGATCAAAGGTGTGCAACACGATCGAAGTCGCTTTTGAGTCAATCCTTGTATGATCAAGTTGCGAGCCTTGTTATTGTTGTCGACATCTCTCATGTTCGCAATTGTAACTTGATCGTTTGGTGGCACGTTGAAGTTCTTGAAGACCTTTTTCCCATATGGAGAAGTTTTGTGCTTGTATGTAAGCTTCCATGTGCGCCTTTTAAACCTTAAAATTAATGCCATCAAACACACAAGGTTTTGCGGAGTATTTCTCCACGTTGATTAGTCCAAATTCATGAAAATCACAAGGATTAGAGCAACCTGGCTCTGATACTAATTGTAGGATCGAAGAGCACGTGAAAATCTACGAGGGGGTGAATGGTAGATTTAAACTTTTCAGCAGAAGCAACAAAAACCCCTCAGCAGAAAAACAATTTGATAAAGAAACCATGTGTGCAAATGATGTAAACGTGTTCAATTATGAAAAGTAGGAGATATTATAGAGAATCAAGTCATGAAGACACGACAACAAGAATCACGAAAAACCGTCGAGAAAAAATCATGTTATGATCGAAAGATCGAACAAGGGTCAATCTGTTGTACCCGAGTAAAAACTAGATCTGCAACACTGCAAAGAAACTCGTGTAGATCGGAAACCACAAATTCAATGAGTATGAAACATTCACAGATGATAAACAAGAGTTGTGAAGACAACAAAAAAATAATCACGTCAATTGGTTCATGAAACTCGAGTTATGATCAAAACACCAAGGCAACCTCGAGTTGTCCAGAAACTCGATGAGAAAGACTTGATGAAAACAAGTCGGACGAACAAGGCAAAAAAGCTCCTCTAACTACGAATTTTATTGTTCAAAACACAAGAGGAACAGCCCAAAGTCCTCTCACCACGATCTTTGGCCTCCCTTGCTTATATAACCAGCTGTAAGGCCAACCCTATACAAACTAGGACTCTAATCCTACTTGGACTCTAAGTCAAACTTTTAATTGCTTAGGACTCTTTGATATGCAGATAGAAGCAATCCCAAGACTTTGAAACACCTTCGAAACATATCCCACATTCCTAAACAACTCTACTTCATGTACAACATGAATTCTAACCAAAACCACCTCAAATCTTTCCATATTTGAGCTATAACTGACTCAGCCGCAACCTAGTCCATAATCCAGCCGGTTGGATCTTTCCGGCTACATCTTCATGTCCATCTCTCTTCATAACGTCTTGGTACCTTGTTGCCACGTCCATGAACTCCTTGCACACGTGCAAACACCTCCCAACAACGTCCATGATACCTTCATATGCATTGTTCTTTACCCAAACATACAGCATGACCTCACAATCAACTCAACCACAATTCCTCCTGAACTTGGTTGTTGAACCTCATCTTCTTCCAAAGACTAGTTCAATAGATCCCATCACCAGCCATGTCTTGACCTCAAGCAACATCTTCACATGAACAAACAACCAATCTTTGCGAACCCAAGTCCTCGACTTGACTCTCGTTAGTCCAAAAAACACAACACATTACGTGAGCACCTCACATAACCACGTTGCAAACCATAACAATATTTAACCACCATAATCAACCATAACAAATCAAAAATTTAGTAAGATAATACTAAGCAAACATTCCATAAGTCAAAAAGCAAGTTTTAAAAATTGCAATTTAAAATTATTTCAACAAATAAAATTGTTCAATCGACCAAAAGCAGTGCTGCAATGTACAGGAAAAGATCGGGCATTCCAATCCCAAATTCACGTGCAAATCATAAAACCGAAAGTTCAAACAGTCCAAACCATGTAAAGAGTAAATGTTACTCCTGAAGTGCATTGAGAAAGTTCGTAGAGTGCAAAATGGATCCCCGCAAGTTCGGACAATCCAAAGTGAGCTTTTCAGCAATACTCAAAACTTTGCATATTAACCCTCAATTTTATTTTAATTGAAAATGTATTTAGCACACATATGTCTCACACCATGTATGTGCTATGTGTAGATGTTGTTATGATCTAGTCATAATGCCCTTATCATGTTATCATAAACATCATACACCACCACTATAGTCTAATTAGGTATTAATATGATTATGTTAATATGTGTAGTTTAGTGTTTGGTCCCAACATTGGTTTCAAAGATATTTAGGTTAGTCATTGCCTTAGGAAGGTACTTATATTGCTGCTCTTAAGGTATTTACTTGTTATGTAAGTATGGTGCTTATATAATTAAGTAGCGTAGACTAACGGTTTGTAGGCGTAGGCAGCAGGTGGTGACAGCGTGGGAATCGTCTTGATATTCTCAGGGGTAAACCCGTGACTGATATGTTGGACCACTAAGCCCTAGTACTCATCGTTAGCATACCCATATGTACACTAGTTGACTATGTATATTGATACCTAAAGCACAATAGGAGTAGGTCCATCCCTAACTTATCCTCCACTACTACGTTCTTACCCCTTAGAGTTGAATTGCTTAGGCCTGTGTCAAACTACCCCGTTATTTCATTTTACCCATCCCACTGGATCCCCCACTAGAATACCCTCTTCTATCCTTGACCTTGCCAGTCTTCTACCTTGCCTTCCTTTGGGATAAACAAGTACGATGCCCTAGGGAATACTCTCAGATGACATGCTACAGCCGTACTTTACATGCGCTTGCGGAACTCATCTTGCTTTGGCTTAGGTTAGCCTGGTGCCTCTGCAGAACTAGCCTTGCTGCTAGGATGACCTTTAGATGTTAATAAATACAAACAATGACATGTTGCTCAAGGTAATCGGCTCTCACCCTTGGTATGCGGATATCATGAACTTCATGTTCACGAATTACGTACCACTGGGGGAAAACAAAAAGAAGCCCATTTATGAGAGTCGTAGACACCTATGGGATGACGCATATCTCTATCAAGTATGTGTTGATGGCGATCTCATAAGGTGTGTTCACACAATCGAAGGCACCAAAATCATTGAAAAATGCCATGCTGGCCCCTATGGAGGCCATTACGGTGTTTAATGTACACAGGCAAAGATCTGGCAAAGTTGATTATATTGGCCTTTTAAGTGCGAAGATACCAAGGAATTCATTCGCCGATGTTGGAAATGGCAAAAGCGTGGAGGAATCACTGCTCGTAATGCCATGCCCCTCACATTTAATCTCCAAGCCGGATTATTCGATGTGTGGGGTATTGACTTCATCAGACCTTTTCCAAAGTCCCACGATTGCAAGTATATTCTGGTGGCTGTCGATTATATGTCAAAATAGAGGCATTGCCTTGTAGAAATGGCAACGCCAAGCAAGCCAGGAAAATGTTCCATGATATCATTTTCCCACGCTTTGGCACTCCCAAAATAGTCAAAAGTGATGGAGGGTCTCATTTTATTGACGAGATGTTCTAGAGCTTTCCGAGGGAGCTTGGAGTTTAACATAGTATTGCTACTCCCTACCACCCACAAACAAGTGGTCAAGAAGAAACATCTAACAAGCAGATCAAGAATATTTTGCAAAAGAACATCATGGAAATGTGAACGGGGTGGATGCAACAACTACCTGATCCATTGTGGGCATACCGAATTGCCTACAAAACATCCATCGACGTCTCTCTTTACCAACTTGTCTATGGAAGACTTGCCATATTCCTGTAGAGTTGGAACATAGAGCTCATTGGGCCATAAAATGGTTGGATCTTGATAAGGCTGGAAAGCACCATTTGAGGCAGATTTCCGAACTTGAGGAATGGAGGGATAAGGCGTACCATAGTGCCAAAATTTATAAGGAAAGAACCAAGAGATGGCACAATAAATGGATTATGCCAAAGGAGTTTAAGCCTAGAGATGGAGTCCTTCTCTTTAACTCTAGGGTAAAACTCTTTGGACATGGGAAGTTACGAAGTAAATTGGAAGGACCATTTACCGTAATAGAAACTTCATCTCATGGAGCCATCACACTTCAAGATGATGAAGGCCATCTATTTAATGTGAATGGGCACCGTCTCGAGATCTTCTGAGATTCCCAAGAGGATTTGGAAAAGGAAGTCGACTGGAAAATTTGATCGATTTTCACGCCGTTCTTCCAAACACCACGTATTTCCTCGAAGTCCAACAAGTGGGCCCATCATAAAGCTGATCCATATGGCCCACGGAGACAACTCATAAAGCAACAACCCAAATATGGCCCACCCAAGGTCAGCCGAGCCCCTATCTCGGTTGACTCCTGGTTGGCGCCGCTAGGGTTTAGTTTTGTCCAGCGTCTCAACAATGCTGAAGCTGATGAACTCTCAACGAAGGCTACAATCGGAGCTCAATCTCCCGATAGAGTTTTTGTTAGGAGGTTGTGAAGACCTACCGCTCAGCCTGCCGAACTAGGCGAAGGGGGTGAGACCATCGCCTCGAAGCTGGTAGTCCCAGTGGCCCTGTTACCATGGCGTCCACCAAGGATCGTAGGCGCTGCAGGAAGCTCCGAGCAACCCAGCGCTCAAGATTTCGGAGGCTCAAGTTAGCTCCGATGCATGGATATTGGAGATTCGGAGCTACTTGAAAGACAACATCCTTCCTGAAGATGGTGCATCCGCTGACCGGATTGTCAGATTGGCTAAAAGATACATGCTGGCAGAAGGGGATCTCTACCGGCGCAGTGCCAACGGCATTCTAATGCGGTACATTGCTCGGGAAGAAGGCTGCAACTCCTCGCGGAAATCCATGGAGGAGAGTGTGGGAACCATGTGTCGTCCCGCACGTTGGTTGGTAAAGCCTTCCAGCACGGCTTTTATTGGCCTACAACACTCCAGGATGCAGTTGGGGTGGTAAAAAGTGTGAAGCGTGCCAGTTCCACGCGAAATAAATTCACACACCAACTCAGTCGCTGCAAATGATACCTCTTACATGGCCATTCGTTGTGTGGGAGATGGACATTTTGGGACCTTTCCCAAAAGCCGTCAAAAGTTACATGTTCCTGTACGTCGCTATTGACAAGTTCACCATGTGGCAGGAAGCTACTCCAGTTGTGACAATCAACAAGCAATCTGCTATCAAGTTCTTCAAGTCCATGTTCTGTAGATTTGGAGTTCCGAACGTAGTCATAACTGAAAATGGAACCCAATTCACAAGTGCAGCATTCCAAGAATATTGCAAAGACCTCCGCATACAAGTCAGCTACACATCAGTAGCTCACCCGGCAAGTAATGGCCAAGCCGAGAGAGAAAATGCAAAAATATTGAAAGGACTCAAGACGCACACATATGAGCGCTTAAAGAAACACGGAGCCAACTATATAGAGGAACTTTCGTCAGCACGATGGGCGAGCAGGACAACACCTAACCGATCAACTATAGAAACACCCTTCTCCATGGTGTACGAAGCTGAAGCGGTCCTTCCTCCGGAGATCACCATGGGGTCGCTCCAGGTCCGGACCTTCGATGAAGTCATGCATGACAAGCTTTGGTGTGAAGACTATGACCTCATCGACGAGGGAAGGTGCCAAGCAGCTGCTCGGAATGCACGATATTTTCAGGCGCTCCGGCACTATCACCAAAGGCATGTGCGCAACTGACAACTTGAAGAAGGCGATTTGGTGCTGCGGAGAAAACTAACTCAATAAGGGATGAACAAACTCTCCCCCAGCTAGGAAGGTCCCTTTCGTGTGATCAAAGTTCCCCGCCCCGGATGCGTTCACTTGGCAACATAGGATGGGACTCCGCTTCCCAATCCATGGAACATCAAGCACCTCCGTAAGTTTTATGCTTAGTTTCACGTAGGTGAGTCTGTAATTACACATAATGTAAGTTATAGAGCTTATGAACAGAGTTGGGTAGGTCCTCAGGGAGAACATCTGGAACCCTCTGGGAGGATTTGAACAGTTCAAGCACACTTAACTTGGTCATTATACTTTAGGTGTAGCTACCTACCCTGGGTTTGAACAAGATGAATAGCACACTTGGCCTGGTTCCGTACCCTAATGTGTCCTTGTCTCCCCTGTAATTCGGACCTATAATGAAAGACATTGTTGTGTGAAAACAGACTCCACGTGCAGTAATTTTTTACAGGCTTGTTTCTTTTATTATCTTTTTCCTTCTTGTCTATAACGAAGTTGTGCAATTCTTTTTGAGATTTATTCCAAGTTATTCATATGATATACAAGTTATATTGTTGATCTATTTTGGATCTTAGCATTGCTAAATGGTCTACTCGCCTGAACACCAAAGCCAATGACAGGTCCGGAGTGCGCTATCAACTTAGACTAGTCCAGCACCCTAAGTACGCCACTCTACCTATATTCCGACAGGCCTAAGTAGGGTGGGTCCAGAAGGCATTCGGATTTGAAAAGACTACATCAATTCACTTGCTATCATGTTGAGTTCCTTCGGATCTAAAGTTCAAATAAGAACAGTAAGCCGCAAACAACTTATAGATGAGAGGACAAATTTTACTTTTTTTTTCTTTTCTTTAACGCGCAGGAAAAATGAAAAACTCATGGCGATGTTGGACGATGTCAGAGCTCCTAAGCTCCGACAACCCCCACAAGGCCCGTCGTCGACGTTTTAAACGTTGAAAGTGGTCGTCCTCGGAGCTAACAAGCTCCAGAAACATCCTTGGGGGCCAGCTGTCGATATGAAGAGTAAATGGCGATTTAAACAAAGATGGTGGAAAAATCATACCGAGGAGGTTCGCCGTCAACATATTATGCGTTTATAGTGACACTGTTGAAGCTGAGAAGCTCTGACGATCCCATGGGGCCCATCGTTGACATTTCTACGCATTGATAGTTGGTGCCGTCGGACCTACCAAGCTCCAACAACCCCCAGGGGGCCTGCCGTCGACGTTCCTAAGCATTGATAGTGGGTGCAGTTGGACCTACCTAGCTCTGACAACCCCCATGGAGGCCCGCTGTTGACGTTCCTAAAAGTTGATAGTGGGCGTTGTCGGACCTACCATGCTCTGACAACTCCTAGGGGGGCCGCCGTCAACTTTTCTAAGCATTGACAGTGGGCGCCATCGGACCTACCAAGCTCTGACAACTCCCAGGGGGCCCTGCATTGATGTTTCTAAGCGTTGACAGTGGGCGCCGTCGAACCTACCTAGCCCCGACAACTCCTAGGGGGCCTGCCGTCGATGTAACAAAGGGCCCCTAGAGATGTTAGAGGTGAACTTTAGAACTTGGAGCTAGCATTTTGGCGACGAGCGAGAAGTGAAGTCATCAAGACATTGTCAAATCCTTTTGGTACATGTTCACAATCAAATTGTTTACATCTACCAGGGAGCCAACAATATAAAGGACGAATTCATTCATTCAAGAGGATTGTATTTCATTCATTAAATGGATTGATTACAAAATGATGATTACAAGTGAGGGTAGAATAAAAAGGTCCTAGCTATTGGAGGTCCTAGGTCCAATGGAAAAACGAGGCAACTTTTCCAGCAGCTTCTGGAACCCTGGCCCCGGCGGCATCTTCTTCTTCAAGTATGGGTCCTTCGACCACCATATCTAGAGACAATTGGGGTCCCAGCTTTTGAAACACGTCAACACATATTTCGCGATGTTCTTGGCCAGAGACTTCCCCTCCGTCTCCAGTTGGTCGATGATGACGTCACCCATTGCGTCTAGCTTGTTGCTGGTAGAGCTCAATGCCACTAGCGCCTTGTCCAGCTCCAGCTCCAGGTCAGCCAGACGTACCGGACTGAAGCCAAGCGGCACCAAAGCCTTGTTAGCATGCCCCAGGAAGTCCCAGACTTGCTGGGATTCAGTCGCCCTCAAACTCCTCAGTTCCCCCGGTGACCTTCTAGCGGCCGCAAGCTCCAAACCATCCCGGGCAGTACGCTCGACCTCCTTGGCATGTTGCTGAATACTTTCAGCCACCTGCTTTTCACAGTTGGCGAGCTCTGTCTCCCAGAGGTGGATGCGGTTATGGCAGTTCGCCAGATCCTTCTCCCCGCCCCTCAGTTTTTCCTCCTTGGCAGAGACTCCAGTCTCTCTTATGGAGAGCTCCTGTCCCACCTGCCAATTCTTCTCCTCTTCTTGCTTGCACCGCTCTTCAAACTTTTTGGCGCAGTCCGCCAAGATATGCTCCCCCAGAGATAGCCTCTGGGCGAGCTCATCCTCCCTCCTTAAAATGTCCTCCTGTTTCTCCAGAAGCTTCTCCTCCCTCTCGTCGAGGGCTCCCAGCGCTTGAGGGGCACTTAATTTAATTCATTGAGGTTGTCCTGATGATCATAAGCAGCCTCATTGGTCTCTCGAGAATGCTCGAAAATATCTCAAGTCTTCTGGTCAAGAGCCTTAATGGCAGCCTCCTGCTCGTTCAGCAGGCGGTCCATCAGCGCTAACCGGGCCTTCTCCTTGGCCACCCATTCCCGCTAGTCCGCAAGCCTTGATTGCGTCAGCTTCGTCTTGAAGTGAAGCCTATTACGCCGACACCTCAAGGTGTTGAGCTCTTCTTCAAGAGTCCTGCTTTCGTAGTTGAAGGGGAGATAGACCTGACGGAGACTCGAGCAGGCATTGTCTATAGACAATGCCAAAGGAATATGCTCTGGACCAGCTGGGATCTCTCCCGCCAGCTCGAGCGGATCTTCAAAAATAACAATTGGGTCCCACGGCACAAGCGTGGTCCCCTGTGGCTCTACGATGTTGGGGCCACCCTTAGAGAGCTCTTTTGCGCCTGTCATGGCTGAGGAGGGTCCGACAGTGGGAACTCCAACCTCCGGGGCAGAGGAGGAAGGTCCCCCTGCCGGATCTTCAATCATCGGCTGTGCGAGCAAGGGACCTGCCACTGACTCTTGTGGGCGCTCTGGCTCTGACCTAAGCACCTCCGGGGTAGTTACCTCTAGGGCTGGCACTGGAGCTTCACCCGGAGACCTCACTACCTCCGGCTCAGGGGCCAGTACTTCAACCATCTCCGGCTCAGGGACCGGAGCTTCAACAACTTTCGGCTCAGGTGCCGAAACATCAGTTACCTCTGGCTCTGCTACTGGAGCTTCAACTACTTCTGGCTCTGCTACCGGAGCTTTGACCGCTAGTTCTGAAACCGTTGGCGCTTCATCATGGATCTCTCCCCCGTGGTCCGGCGCTACAACGGAAGCTTCGGGCATCATCTCTGGATCTAGATCCACGACAGCTGGCACCAGAACTATCGTGTTATCGGCCACTGTCGGTACCCTAAAAACCATACACCCCCTGAGGTTACAAAGATCTCAAGGGAAGGACGTCTACTCAAATTGAAGACCCTCGGAGGCCCACTTGTCAGACATAACCGGACCTGCTTCTCCAACATGGTTAACCCCTAGGTTGCCACGTGTACTGCCAGACCGGAGCTACTACCCACAAGGGTGAAGCTCCGGGCTAGGTAATGAAACGGCACCTCCGGACTTAACCCCTGACCGAGAGAAGCTCCGGACCTGACACGTGCCAGGCCACCCCGGAGCTTCCCGCTTCCCACAAGCAAGCTCCGGAGCTGCCACGTGTCCAAACGTCGGAACTGGCCGCCTCAAACCTCCGGAAGACATTGTAACGACTCCGAATCTTCAAAGGATAGCCGCGGACTTCAAGGCCCGATTAATTGTCATTAATTCCATGTTAATGACACTTAATCGGACAATCTTAACACCTGTAACGGCACTGTCGGAGCCCGTTACAGGGTTATTAACAACAACTAATCGTGTATCAATACTAGTAACCGCCGGGGCCACATGTCGGGCCAGGCTAACTTGTAACGGTTTGTCCTTGTACTATAAAAGGACAGACCGACGATACACGGAGGAGAGGGCTCTCGAACGCTCTCAGGCACACACGCATTGACGTGAGCTTTCATACATAAACTAATACAACACCACACACCCGTGGAGTAGGGTATTACGCTCAGGCGGCCCGAACCACGTAAACCACTGTGTCTCTCGTGTCCAATCGTGATTCACTTTCTTGAGTCTCCGCGCACCCACACCGAACTACAAACTCCTTCAACACTTTAGTAGTGTCAGGAGATCTACCGACTCCGACAGTCGACAGTTGGCGCGCCAGGTAGGGGTGCCTGAGATTTTCAAGAATGATGAATTCTGCGGCTGGATCATCCAACGGGCAACCTGCTGCTCAGGCTGTCGGAGGCAATCCCTCCAACATGCAGCCACCAGCAGGAGCCTCAGCACCAGCAGGAGTCACACTCCCACCACCACCATCTTCTCCGGCAAAACGTGCCGGGCAACATGATGGTGCGCCGGCGTCACATACTGCGTCGGCAAGTCATGACAACCCAGAACACGCGCTCCATGCAGCGCGTGCTCTTCTCCAGCGACCACCACCTCCGGATGCATCTCAAGATGCCATGGAGCAATGGAGGGCTGATGTTGAGCATTTGGTCGCAGCAGCGGCCGAACGCCTCAACAACCAGGGTCCTCCTCCTTCAGGGCGAGCCCCGTCGCAGCGATGGACGTTGTCTGGAAGACTTGGTCCGCATGTCTCCAACAACCGAAGACGAGCTGCGTCACAGCAAGTGACGTCGTTGCCCTCTGGGGCACGACGCACCCATATGGTATCTCGGCTTTCGACACATGACCTCCGGGCGGAGCTTGATCGCCGATACCGCCAATAGGATGGTCGTGTTCATATCGAGCGAGCTCGAGAAAGACGGGATGCTCAAGACCTTTCTACTCTGGAAGGAGTAGGAGGAGGCTATTCCGCCCTAGCCATGCACCTGCGCATGGTTAGATGGCCACAGAAGTTCCGGCCACACTTGCCGGAAAAATTCGACGGGACTGTCAACCCTGTAGAATTTCTGCAGATATACTCCATTGCAATCTTAGCAGCTGGAGGAAATGAGGCCGTAATGGCCAACTACTTTCCAGTGGCCTTTACTGGGACCGCCAGGTCCTGGTTTATGAGCCTTCCACCCAACTCTATCGACAGTTGGGAGGAGCTGTGCCGTCAGTTCACTGCCAACTTCGGGAGTTCATACACCCGACCGGGCACTGAACTAGACCTTTTTGCGGTTGTGCAAAAAGGAGGAGAATCTTTGCGGTCATTCATCCAGAGGTTCTCTCAGGTATGCAACACAATCCCTTCTATCTCAAGCGCTTCTGTCATTGTGGCATTCAGACAGGGTGTACGAGACAAGAAGATGTTGGAGAAGCTGGCGATCAAAGAGATCACCAGCGTCACGGAGCTCTTCAGCTTGGCAGACAAATGTGCCAGAGCTGCGGAGGGCCGTGAAATGCACTCCAAACCAGCCTTGGAGGATCACAAAAAATCCTCTAAAGAAGAAGTCGCTACCTCCGGGAGTGGCAAGAAGAAAAAGAAGACCAACGGCAAGAAGAAGCCGTCGGCCGGCACATCCAACGTTGCAGCCACTGCAACTCCTGGTGGTCGGGGGCCACGCCCCGAGAAGCGACCTCGACCGTCTTCCGAAGACGGCGGCAAATCCAAAATGTGGTGCCCCATTCACAAAACGGGCAGCCACAGGCTGGAAGACTGCCGGGAGGTCCAAAACCTTGCCGAGCGCTACAACAAGCGCCGGGAAGGGTCTCCTTTCCGACAGAGGGAGGGAAAACAGAAGGTCGACGAAGCTCCGGCTGAAGAGGAGTTAGGGTTTCAGGACCCCAAAAAGGTCCTGAAAGCCGTCTACACCTCCGTCGACGATGATTCCGACATCTCCGACAACGAGCGTCGGAAAACCATGAACACCATCTTTGGTGGATCATGGGACATCACTTCTCGTCGTGTCATCAAGACTATGCGGCGGGATATGGCTGTTGTAGCTCCTACAGCTAGACCGGAGCCACATCGAAAGTGGATGGACACACCCATCACTTTTGATGCTTCGGACTGTCCTCAAAGCATGGTCGGAGCTGGCCAATTACCCTTGATGGTATCTCCCACCATCAACAACATCCAGCTCCATCATGTTATGGTGGATGGAGGTTCGGGGCTGAACCTTATAAGCTTTTACCATACTTCAGCTTCGACCTTCGGATCTTCAGCCCTCTCGACCATTCTCTGGAGTAGGTCCGGGGGCCATTACCCCACTCGGAGCTATAATTCTCCCCGTTACCTTCGGGACACGGGAGAAGTACTGCACCGAGAAGTTGGTCTTCGACGTCGCTCAGATCAACTTACCATTCAACGCCATCTTGGGTAGACCTGCCCTATACAAATTTATGGCAGCTGCTCATTATGGATACTTGGTGTTGAATATGCCAACACCAGCAGGCGTTCTCCGGATTCGTGGAGATCGCACCGCCGGAGTAACTGCTCTGGAGGAGCTCCATGCACTCACCACTGCGCAAGAGGAGGACTCCAGACAGGGGCAAGCTCCAAAACCTCCGAGCATTCGGCAACGAGGCTCAACCTCTGCTCCCCGTGTGCAGCCAAGCGGCGACACCGACATCCCCGTCAAAGTCGTCCAAATTGGTTCCGATGTCACTCAAACCACCCGCATATCGGGTGGGTTGAATGACAAATAGGAACTCGCGCTCATCACTTTCCTCCGGGCTAACGTTGACGTTTTTGCTTGGCAACCGTCACAAATGCCTGGGATCCCCAGGGAAGTGATTGAGCACAATCTGAAGATTTACCCCGATGCTCGGCCTGTGCATCAGAAACCTTGGAAGCAATCTGTAGAGCGACAGAACTTCATCCGACAAGAAGTGAAGAAGTTGCTCGAAGCCGGATTTATCCGAGAAGTCTTCCATCCAAAATGGCTAGCGAACCCAGTCGTTGTGCCCAAGGCCGGCGGGAAACTTCGGATGTGCATCGACTACACCACACTGAATAAGGCATGTCCAAAAGATCCATTCCCACTACCTAGAATAGATCAGATAGTGGATGGATTGTATTGTTACACAGCCATGCCGTTTGGTCTCAAGAATGCAGCTTCAACTTTTATACGAGCTATGTACAAAACTTTCGAAGAACTCATCAGAGACATAGTGGAAGTGTACATCGATGACATCGTGGTCAAAGTCAAGAACAAGGAGTCCCTCTTGGACACCTTGCAGGCTGTCTTCGACAAGCTGCGGGCCACCCGCACGAAGCTAAACCCAGACAAGTGCATCTTCGGGGTTAGTTCCGGAAAGCTTCTTGGTTTCCTGGTAAGTCACCGGGGCATAGAGGCTAATCCGGCGAAGATAAAAGCCATTGAAGACATGCGGCCACCAACCCGCATCAAAGACGTCCAAAAATTAACTGGATGTCTAGCAGCCCTCAGCCGGTTCATTTCAAGACTGGCGGAAAGAGCACTTCCCTTCTTCAAGTTACTGAGGAAGTCCGGACCATTTCAATGGTCTGAAGAAGCAGAGAAGGCATTCCAGGAGCTGAAACAGTTTCTCACCACCCTACCAGTCCTGGTAGCTCCGAACCCTGGTGAGCCTTTGTTGCTTTACATTTCAGCTACTGACGAAGTCGTCAGTATGGTTCTGGTTGCGGAGAGACCGGAACTACCAAATACTCAGGAATCCAGACCCCTTCGGGAGGGTCCGGAGGTTCCTGGAAGCGGGTCTGGGTCCCAGCTCCCAGACTCAAACCCACAAGAAGCCACTTCAGAGGACCCGGACCCCTCTAAGAGGGTCCAGGTCATTTCTGAAGAAGCTCCGGGTTCCTCCACCCAGAACCCGGAGGTCCCTGAAGAGAGTCTGGACCCCTCCGAGAGGGTCCAGATCAATGAAGAGGAAGCTCCGGACCCCTCCGGGAGGGTCCGGACCATTCAACGCCCGGTATACTTCATCAATGAAGTGTTACATGATGCCAAGACTCGATACCTAGAGGTGCATAAACTGCTTTATGCAGTTCTTATTGCCTCAAGGAAGCTTCAACACTATTTCCAAGCTCACAAAGTCTCGGTGGTGACCTCATATCCACTTCGAGCGATCCTGCATAATCCCAATTCAAACGGGAATATTGCAAAATGGGCAGCGGAATTGGCTGAATTCGATCTTGAATTCATTCCGAGACAAGCAATCAAGAGTCAAGCGTTGGCAGATTTTGTGGCAGAATGGACTCCCTCTCCATTAAACCCTGGGGGCCCCAGCGAGCAGAAGACGGAACCTCAAGTTCCAACCTTCACTAAGCCTCACTGGACCCTTTACTTCGACGGCTCCATGCAGAAGCAAGGAGCCGGAGCTGGAATCCTTCTCCTCGCACCAACTGGGGAGAAGGTGAAATACATGGTACACCTTGACTTCAAGGCAACCAACAACATGGCGGAGTATGAAGCACTCATCTATGGATTAAAGGTGGCACTATCATACGGTGTCAAGCAATTGCTGGTCAAAGGAGATTCACAACTCGTCATCAAGCAGGTGAAGGGTGAATGCTCCTGTAATAATCTCCAGCTGGCTGCTTACCTCCTTGAAGTCCAGAGGCTTCAGAAGGACTTCGAAGTCCTAGACCTTCACCATGTTCAGCGTGCTCACAACGCTGAAGCCGACGAACTCTCGACTAAGGCGTCAACTGGAGCTCCGGCTCCTGATGGAACCTTTGTCCGGAGGTTGTCAAAACCCACAGTTCAGCTTGCCGAACTGGACGAAGGGGGCGAGATCAGCATCCCGAAGCTGACGGTCCCGATGGCCCTGTTACCATGGCAGCCATCAAGGGTCGTAGGTGCTGCCGGAAGCTCTGAGCAACCCAGCACGCAAGACTCAAATGCTCAAGTCAGTTCCGATGCATGGATCTCGGAGATCCGGAGCTACTTGAAAGACAACATCCTTCCTGACGATGATGTATCCGCTGATCGGGTAGTCAGATTGGCTAAAAGATACACGTTGGTAGAAGGGGATCTCTACCGGCGCGGTGCCAACGGCATCCTAATGCGGTGCATCACAAGGGAAGAAGGCTGCGAGCTCCTCGCAGAAATCCATGGAGGCGAGTGTGGGAACCACGCATCTTCCCGCACGCTGGTCGGAAAAGCCTTTCGGCACGGCTTCTACTGGCCTACAGTGCTCCAGGATGCCACTGAGCTGGTGAAGAAATGCAAAGCATGCCAATTTCATGCAAAGCAAATTCATACACCTGCTCAATCCTTACAAATGATACCTCCCACATGGCCTTTCGCTGTGTGGGGGATGGACATCTTGGGACCCTTCCCTAGAGCCGTCGGAGGTTACAAGTTCCTGTACGTCGCCATCGACAAGTTCACCAAGTGGCCGGAAGCAACTCCCGTTGTGACGATCAACAAACAATCTGCAATCAATTTTCTACAATCCATCGTGAGCAGATTCGGAGTCCCAAATAAGATCATCACTGATAATGGGACTCAATTCACAAGCTCCGCATTTCAAGGATATTGCGAAGACCTCGGCATACAAGTTTGCTACGCTTCCGTAGCTCATCCTGCCAGCAATGGACAAGCCGAGAGAGCAAATGCAGAGATCCTTAAAGGACTCAAAACACGCACTTATGAGCGCTTGAAAAAGCACGGAGCCAATTGGATCGAAGAGCTTCCGCCCACTCTATGGGCCAACAGGACTTCTCCAAGTCGGGCAACCGGAGAAACACCCTTCTTTCTGGTGTACGGAGCTGAAGCGATCCTTCCTCCAGAAATCACCTTGGGTTCCCTCCGAGTTCGGACCTTCGACGAAGCCGCGCAGGACCAGCTCCGGCGCGAAGACCTAGACCTCCTCGAGGAGGGAAGGTGCCAAGAAGTTGTTCGGAATGCCCGATACCGCCAAGCTCTACGGCGCTATCACCAGCGGCATGTACACAACTGACAGCTTGAGGAAGGCGATCTGGTGCTACGGAGAATACTATCCAGAGAAGGGCAAAACAAACCCTCCCCCGGCTGGGAAGGGCCCTTTCGAGTGATCAAAGTATCCCGTCCCGGAAGCGTTCGCTTGGCTACCGAGGATGGGACACCTCTCCCAAATCCTTGGAACATCGAGCACCTCCGTAAGTTCTACACTTAATTCCACGGAGGTGAGTCTTAAGTAACTTGAAATGTATGTTATAGAGTCATTGTACAGAGTCGGGTAGTTCCTCCGGGAGAGCAGCCGGACCTTTCCCGAAAGGTTTGAAAAGCTCATGCAACACTTGACACAGTCTCCGGACTAAAAGTGTGGCTAACTACCCTGGGTCAAACGAGAAACCAAACACACTTAGCCTGGTTCCGTACCCTAAGAGTGTACTTGTTTCCCCTGTACCCCGGACCTATAATGAAAGACATCTTCATGTGAAATAGACTCCACGTGCATTCATTTTTGCATAGGCTCGACATTTTTATTTTTCTCTTTCTTGTCTATAACAGAAACGTGCAATTCTTAAGAAGTTCTAGTTTGACCGGTTTACATACGATTCGAGTTGAATTGTCAAATTTTTTGGATTTAAATATCGTTTGTGGCCAACTCGCCTGAAAGCCGCCAAGCCATTCTAGGGCTGGAGTGCGCTATCGACTTAGCCTGGTCAAGCACCCTAAGTACGCCACTCTACCTACATCCCGGCAGGCCAAAGTAAGGTGGGTCCATGGACAATTGGATCTAAAAGAAAAGACAATTCATCCAGTCGTATTAAAAATTGTGTTCAACTTAAAATTTTCTTGAGAACCGTAAGCCGCGACGAAGTTATAGACAAGGAACGAATTTTACTATTTTTCTTGGCTTAAGTGTGCAGGAAAAATGAACCCTACGTTGATGGAGAAAAACCGGAGCTAACCAAGCTCCGACTCCCACCAGGGCGTCAACCGTCGGCGTTGACTAAAAGATGGTGAGAAGACCCCGTCACTGCAGTCTGTTGCCAACAAACCAAGTGTGGCAAAGGTCATTGCCGGAGCTGCTAAGCTCCGACACCTTGGAGTATTAACTACCGACGCTCAACGTGTTGATAGAGGCTATTGCCGGAGCTACTAAGCTCCAGCGATGGACAGTGCCGGAGCTTCTAAGCTCCGACAACTTCAGGGGACCTTCACTATCAAAAACTTCGGACCTAAATTCCGCAAGTTCGAAGCAAATTCGTCTTCAACAAAACTCAACATCCTTTTGGTACATGTCCACAATCAAATTGTGCACATCTACCAGGGGGCCAAGTGAAGATAAAGATGTTGAAGACAAAAAAAAAATGAAATTCGCAAAAATTTGGGGATTTCATTTCATCTGAAGACCGGAGATTACATCTGGAGACAAGGGATTACAAAATTGAGGAAGAAGAGAAGATACAAGTAAAGGCTAAAAGAGACGGTCCTAGACCCTATGGAAGAACTCGGCGACCTTCTGGGCGACCTCCGACACGCAGGCTCGGGTAGCTTCGCCTTCTCCTTCGATGGGGCCTTCAAGCACCGGGTCCAGAGGAAATCGAGGGTTCCGGCTGGTGTAGCACGTCAACACATATTCTGTGACGTTCCTAGCCAGGGATTGCCCCTCGACCTCCAGCTGGTCCGCGATGACGTCGCCCACCTTGGAGAGCTTGCTGCCTGCGGCGCTCAACGCTTGCAACGCGAGGTCCGGCTCCGGCTCCGGATCATCCGGGTGCACGGGGCTGAAACCCATCGGCGTCAGCGCGTCGTCGGCCTTGCCCAGGAACTCCCAAATCTGCAGGGAGTCCGCCTTCCTCAAGTTCTTCATCTCTTCCAGGGATCTCCGGGCCGCCGTCAGCTCCGAATTCTCGCGGGCGAGGCGCTCAACTTCTTTGGCGTTTTGCTAGATCTTCGCAGCAACCCGCTTCTCAAGTCTTCCGAGCTCCTCCTCCCGGAGGTGGATCTTGTTCCGGCGGTCGACCAGGTCCTTCTCCCTAGCCTCCACTTTCTTCTCCCGGGCGACAAGGGCACACTCGTATTCGTAGAGTTCCTGCCCCCGCACCCAGGTCTTCTCCTCTTCCTCGAGGCAGCGCTCTTCCAATTTCTTAGCGCGCTCCTCGAGGCCCTTGTCCGCCAGAGCTGTTTTCTCGGCGAGCTCTTCTTCCCGTCGCAAGATGTCATCCCGTAGCTCTAGGAGTTTTTGCTCCTCGTCCTCGAGCCGTCTTTCCCTCCCTTCAAGTGCCTCTCGACGCTTGATGAGTGCGGTGCTGATGGCCTCGAGCTGATCAAACCGAGCATTGGCCGCGTCGTTAGCAGCCTTAGCTTGGTCGTGGAACTCTCGGGATTGAGCATCGAGGGCGTGAGTCATGCTCTCCCTCTCGTCCAGCAGCTTATCCCAGAGCTCCAGGCGGATCTTCTCCCGCTTGATCCACTCCTTGTCATCCGCAAGCCTCGACTGCGCCAGCTTAGTCTCGAAGTGGAGCCGATTACGCCACCGCCTAAGGGTTTGGCGCTCCTCTTCAAGAGCCTTGCTGTCGTGGAAGAAGGCCAGTTGGACCTGACGTAGACTGGAGCAGGCGTTGTCAATGGACATCAACAGTGAGATGGGCTCCGGACCTGCTGGGATCTCTTCCGCTGGTTCCAGCGGGTCTTCACATACAAAAATTGGGTCCCACTCTACGAGAGTGGAACCCTGAGCTTCCAAAGCGCTAGGGCCTTCCTCCGGGATGACCTCAGTCGCCATCGAAGAAGGTCCCGCCGCCAAGTCTTCATTTGCCCCTTCAGGCTGGGGGCCGGCGACTTCGTTCAGGCACTCTGGCTCTGCCATAGGTACCATCGACGTCGTCACCTCCGGAGCAGGAGCCGCTACTGGCTCCGGCCGGGACACCTCTTCTGAGGGAGGCTCAAGCTCCCTCGCCTCTTCAGCCGCCGGCTCTGCGGCCGGCGCTCCAACAATCACCGGCTCTGCGGCCGGAGCTTCGGAAGTAACCGGCTCAACTGCCAGAACTACTTCGACTTCCGGCTCGCATGCCGGGGCTTCAGCCACCTTCGGCTCAATCGCCGGGGCTTCAGCACTTTCCGGCTCCGAAGCCGGGACTGCTACTTCCTCGACTCAACAGCCGGAGCTTCTACTACTGCAGCACCAGGACCCGGAGCTTCCACTTCCGGGACGGGTGTCGCTGGCGCATCTTCATTCCCGTGGTCCGGCGCTACCACGGGAACTTCTGGAGACGAGTCGAGGTCCATGACCACGACAGCCGGCGCCGGAGCTGTCGCAGCCTCCGCTTGGGGCGGCACCGGGACTGGAGCAGAAGCCCTCGCAGCCTCAGACACTGTGGCTGAGGGTGGAGCTTCACTCCCCTTCTTGGGAACGCTGCAGATGAAGAACAAAGAAATTGAGCAAACAGATGCTACAATTAAAAAGTTAATCGAGGTAAAAAAGAAAAATTACCTTGGGAGGCTCCCGCACCAGCTTGCGCGGAACCTTTTTCCCGGACGATCCGGGCTGGCCACGGCCGGCGTAGGAGCTCCGGGAGGACTCCCAGGACTTGCCACAGCCGCGGGCATTTCCCGGGTCGGAGCTCTCCTTGATCGGGAGGAACTCCTGGACCTGGAGGCCCTCACCGCTCCAGATGCCGGAGTCGCGCGCCCGGAGCTAGCACCACAGGAGGGATCCACCACGGGGACAGTCGCACTCCGGGAGGATCCCACCGCCGGAACAGTAACATTCCGGAAGGACCCCACCACGGGGACAGTCGCCACAGCGGCAGAGGATCTTCCTTCCTGAGGAGGGGGAACCGGGGGGGAAGTGGCAGGCCCGATGGACCTTCCGTCAGCATGTCGCAGCTTCCTCTTCCGGCTCTCCGGCTCCTCCGCCAGCTCCTTGCCCTTGCCGATGACCTCAGCTCTTGGCTGTGGGGCAGGGGCGGAGCCGCCTTCGGACAACCCAGGGATCGCCAACCGGGTGGTTGATCTTCTCTCGACGACACCAAGGTCGTCAAGCGCGGGCATCGTCCGCCGGAGCTCCCTGCTAAACTCAACTTCCACGTTCAGAGGGAGGAAGGCCGGCGGCGGAGTCAAGTAATCTCCGTCAACGTCGATGCCGTGCTGGAATTTCATGAGGTGAAACTCCAAGGTCTTCCCCACCATGCTGGACTTCAACCCGGTCTCAACCCGGTCCTCGTCCATCACGCTGTTGAGGGCCCAGGCGAGCTTCTCCCTCCTCTTCAGCGGCGCCCACCTGTTGGACAGGAAGTTGCAGAACACCGCCTGGGGAGTCAATCCTCCCTCCACACATTGGCGGATCCTGGTCAGGACAGGGTCGAAAGCTTGCACCAGCACCGGAACTTTGCTCCATACCGACGTGTCAATGCCGGGCAGATCGTCTGGCAACTCCAACCGCTCATGCTCCTCCACCCGGACGACTATCCAATCTTTCTTCCAGTCATCCCACTTCCCGGAAGGGAATGACCGGAGGTACTTGAATGGGCACTTCTTGCGCTTCACGAAGTAGTAGAAGCCAAGATACTCATCGCTTCGGCCGGTGGTTTGGACGGTGAAGAAGGTTCGGAAGAGCTCGATGCAGGGAGGGATGCCCACCCACATCTCGCAGAAGTGGACAAAGATGGACATAAGGAGAATGGAGTGAGGGCTAAGGAGGTACAGCTGCAGACCATAGAAGTCCAGCAGCATCAAGAAGAAAGAAGAAAACGGTGGGATCAGCCCCACCATGGCGTACGAGGAAAAGTACACCATCTCGCCAGCGTGCTCCTTTTCAAAGGGGAGCTCTCCGCCGGCGCGGACCGAGCGGTTGAAGAAGTCCGAAGACCACCCCATGAGGGCCCGGACCTTCTTCAGATCGCTGTCAGTCTTCAAGCGACTCTCACGCAGACCCAACTCCATCGCAACACAGCTAGGCAAGAGAAGAGGAGCAAAGTACGAGTTGGGAGTTTGAGCGCAAGAACAGATGGGAAGCGTAAAGAACTCCCGACGGTGCGCCTTCCTTCTTAAGTAAGCCCTCGCAACGCTTGGATGGAAACTGCAGGGGAGTCAAGGATACTACTCAAGAATTCAACCCTGCCGATGACAAGAGGGCCCGGGACCACCCTGACGATCAAGTCGAGGCTCTTACCCAGGCGAACAGTTGTCATCACGAGGCGGGAAACCCAAAGGCGGCGACCTGACAAGGCGCGCGGAACCGATACGGTTTTCGCATCGGGAACCGGCGACCTTCAATTGCGAGAGATCCGCACGTCAAAGATCTTATATGCCGCCTGAGGTGCGCCACGCGTCGGGATTTAACCGTAAAGCCCCGCCAACGGCACCTCCGAAGACCCTTGAAGACCCAGTTCAAGAGTCGCGAGTATGGACCCACCTCCGACGGAATGACTTCACCCCGGTGACTTTCCCCGGAGGTAGGCCCAGGGGGCCACTGTCGGTACCCTAAAAACCATACACCCCCTGAGGTTACAAAGATCTCAAGGGAAGGACGTCTATTCAAATTGAAGACCCTCGGAGGCCCACTTGTCAGACATAACCGGACCTGCTTCTCCAACATGGTTAACCCCTAGGTTGCCACGTGTACTGCCAGACAGGAGCTACTACCCACAAGGGTGAAGCTCCGGGCTAGGTACCGAAACGGCACCTCCGGACTTAACCCCTGACCGAGAGAAGCTCCGGACCTGACACGTGCCAGGCCACCCCGGAGCTTCCCGCTTCCCACAAGCAAGCTCCGGAGCTGCCACGTGTCCAAACGTCGGAACTGGCCGCCTCAAACCTCCGGAAGACATTGTAACGACTCCGGATCTTCAAAGGATAGTCGCGGACTTCAAGGCCCGATTAATTGTCATTAATTCCATGTTAATGACACTTAATCGGACAATCTTAACACCTGTAACGGCACTGTCGGAGCCCGTTACAGGGTTATTAACAACAATTAATCGTGTATCAATACTAGTAACCGCTGGGGCCACATGTCGGGCCAGGCTAACTTGTAACGGTTTGTCCTTGTACTATAAAAGGACAGACCGACGATACACGGAGGAGAGGGCTCTCGAACGCTCTCAGGCACACACGCATTGACGTGAGCTTTCATACATAAACTAATACAACACCACACACCCGTGGAGTAGGGTATTACGCTCAGGCGGCCCGAACCACGTAAACCACTGTGTCTCTCGTGTCCAATCGTGATTCACTTTCTTGAGTCTCCGCGCACCCACACCGAACTACAAACTCCTTCAATACTTTAGTAGTGTCAGGAGATCTGTCGACTCCGACAGTCGACAGCCACCACTTGGGGAGGCACCAGGATCGGAGCAGGACTTCTGCCTACACAGCCTAAGTTGCTACAGCAGGCGCTAAAGTTTCAGCTTTCTTTTTTGACATCCTGCAAGCAAAAGATCAGAAAATTCAAAACTGGAAAAAAATATAAACAGCAGCTCAGGGTGAGAAAACAAAGCTTACCTTGGGAAGCTTCCGCCCCAATCGCCGCGTAAATTCTTCTTCTGAGGTTCGGAGTCAGAGCCCAACGGATCTGGTGAGGCAGAAACCCTGGACCTTGGTCGGGAACTTGTCGCAGCAGTTGGAGTTGCCTCAGCCAGGACCTCCCTTGGTTGCGAAGGACCTCTGGACCTGGAGCACGAAGCCATCACCAAGGTCGAGGTTGATTTCCTGGAGCTTGTGCCCCTTGTGGAGACTAGCTCTAAAGAGGGCTTGGTCGTTGAAGCTCTGCTTGGCCAGGGAGAAGAGGTTGCTTGAGGTGGAGCTGACCTGAGAGAGCTCCCATTAGCACGTCTCAACTTCCTCTTCCGGCTGGAAGATTCGGCTGGCTTTTTGCCCTTGCCCTTGCCCTTGCCGACCACATTAACCTTCTGGCTTGGAGCGGTCGGATCCATCCTCTTGAAGCTCCGAGAATTGCAACCCCGGAGGTCCTACACCTCTCCACCAGGCCGAGGTCGTCAAGCTCTGGCATCCCCCTTTGGAGCTCCCTCCTGATATCCGAAACCATGTTTAGAAGGAGGAATTCCACCGGCGGGGTCAATGCATCGCGGGTGATGACTCTGTGTTGAAACTTCTGGAGATGGAGCTTCAAAGCTTCATCTTCCAAGTTGGTAGCAAAACCAGCTTCTATCCGGTTATGGTCCATCTCACTGTTGAAGGCCCATGCGGGCCACTCCCTATCTTCAGCGGAGCCCACCTGTTCACCAGGAAGTTGCCGAAGACCATTTGAGGGGTCACTCCACCCTCCACGCATTGCTGGATCCTGGGGAGGCTCTTGGGAAACTCCAACCTGTCGTGCTCCTCCACAACGATGACCACCTAGTCTTTCTTCCAGTTGTCCCACTTTCTGGAGGTGAAAGTCCTCAAGTACTTGAAAGGACAGTTTTTGTGCTTCACGAATTAGTAGAAGCCGATCAACTCTGTCCCCTTTCCGGTAGTGTGGAACATGAAGAAGGTGCTGAAGAGCTCGATGCAAGGCGGCACACCCACCCACATCTCGCAGAAGTGGACAAAGGTTGCCACTAGCACGAAGGAGTGGGGGTCGAGGTGATGAAGCTGGATTCCGTAGAAATCCAGCAGCATCAGCAGAAAGCTTGAGAAGGGCGGGGTCAGACCCACCATGGCGTACGCCGAGAAGTAGACGATCTTTCCGGTGCACTTCTTCTTGAAGGGAAGCTTGCCGAAACGGATCGCGTTGTTCAGGCAGTCACTGGACCACCCCAAGTAGGTCCAGACTCTCGACAGATCTTCATCATTCTTGATCTTGCTGTGGGGAAGACCCAACTCCATCACGACAAAGTGGAGAAAATATTGGAAGGGCTATGCAAAGGTTGAGAGGCTCTAAGCGCAAGTATGATGGAAAGCGTAAGGAGTCCTCAAACCGTGCAAGCTTTCCTTCTTAAGTAAGCCTCCGCAATGCTTGGATGGAAACCGCGTCGGGATCAAGATTTTATGTAACACCCTCCTTTTCATGCATCATTACCTGCATACATTCAAATATGTGTCTAACATTAATCCACATAAAAAGGAACAAGATTAAAATGATTTAGAAACGAAACCGCACTTAAGAATTCTGGAAAGTGCGGACTAGTCCAATTTTGGTGCGGGCTAGTCCGATTTCTCTCTAACTTCGATCGGACTTGTCCGTTTTTCTACGAACTAGTCTGTTTTTGCCTCTGGCACTTTCGGACTTGTCCGGCTTAGTGCGGACTAGTTTGGTGTTCCAAGAATCCTTGAAAATTCGCTAAGTCCCTAGACTTGTGCGGACTAGTCCGGTCTTCTAGCGGACTTGTCCGTTTTTCCCTCTGACTAAAGTCAGATTTGTTCGATTTTAGGCCAGACTTGCCTGTTTTCCCCCTCTGTATAAGTTCGTACTTGTTCGATATTCAGTTCGGACTTGTCCGATTTCTTTCTGCCTAACTTTGGACTAGTCTCGTCCTTTTCGGACTTGTCTGATAAATCGCGACTCTGAGTTGATCTTTTGTTTCACGACTTGTTTATTGGGTTTTACATTAAGTGGGCCTAGGGACGTCATGCCTAACTCTTTTAGAGCCCATGAGGGACTATAAACCGGCCTCTACTCATCTCAAACTCGAAATCCATCTAACCCTAGCCTCCACCTCTATATAAACAACCCCACCCCTTGGCTTGACATCTATTTGCCACTTTTCCACCCCACCCAAACTCTAGTCCGTGGAGAGACACCATCAAGGAGGGAGGAGGAGATCCCAAGCAAGAAGAAGAAGAGGAGGAAACGAAAGAGGATCAAGATCACCATCAACTTTCATTCTTCATCACCAATTCATCTCCAAGTTCATCATCAACCCAAGATCATAAAGATCCAAGTGTTTTATCCAAGTTTCTTGATTCATTGGAGTCCTAAACACCTGATATAACTTCTATTCTCTTTTCCTTACATGAATTCAACCCCAATTCTCCAAATTCACGTCGATCTAGAAAATCCTAATCTGCCGTTCTCGCGCAGTGCGGACTTGTCCGGTCCCTAGCGGACTAGTCTGATTTTCCTGGTTAATTTGTAATTGAATTAATTCTAAATTTGATCTAATCAACTCCAAACCTGTATAAAGTTGTTAAAATCTATTAGAACTAGTTAGTGATCATTAAAGCAACTCATTAACAAGTTATGCCTTGCATTTGCATTAATCATGCATGTCGCATCATATTGAGTAATATTTGTGCACTTTTTAATTGTGTTTCTTGTCTTGTATGTTTATTGTGTGGATTAGATGGATTTGCACTAGCAAGTGCCGCAGAGGATCTGCAGTACCAAGAGTTTGAAGTCTTTGATCCTAGTCAAGCTCAAGAGCAAGGCAAGTGTCCTTGAAGCATATTGATCCTATTTTGAAATGAATGTTTTGTTTGCAAAAATGCATGTTGTGTCAATTTGATGGGAAATCATATGCTAGGAAGTATACTAGATTTGTTTGACCATCCTTGTCCACTACAGGAATCCTGACGATTTGCGATGGCCAGGTCCGTGGCAAATAAGGTAAAAACCGTCGCAAATAAGCTATTTGCGACAGCTTTGCTTATCTGCGACGGTTTTTGGCTGTAGCGAATTACTCATCGCAATTAAGCTTATTTGCAATGGCCACCGTCGCAAATAAGTCTATTTGCGACGGCTCGCAGCGGCTGTCGCAAGTTATTGCCCGGGGGCTGGTGGACCCCGCACCTTTCTTTGCAACGCCCTGGCCGTCGCAGTTTAAACCCTATTTGCGACGGCCTGGCCGTCACAAATAATTTCAGCTGGCAGGGCCCACGTGTCCTCCTCCGAGACCCACGCGGCTATTTGTGACGACCTAGCCATCGCAATTAATGCTTATTTGCGACGGCCACGCCGTCACAAATAGCAGAGGCTTAATTGCGACGGCCTAGAGCCTTATTTGCGAAGGTACTGTATAAAAAGCCGTCGCAAATAAGGTTTTTTATTTAAAAAAAAACAGAAAATACTACCCGACTCGATGGCCAGATCATAGAACAGCATTACAAACAACATCACAATAACAAACAGCATCACAATCACAAACAACATCACAATATCGTCAATACATCTCACATGATCATCAACAAAGCAAATAAGGGATCACTCGCCCGTCTGACCTCTGAAGCCACCTCCGAAGTAAAAGTCCTCATCGCGCCTCATTCAAGGTGCCGGTAGCGACGATGACGGAGTTTGTGAAGCCGTCGCAGATCCCTGCAATTAATGAAACTTAGAGTTACAATATAAATGTATCAACATCTCTCTCCCTCCCTTCCGCTCCCTATATCTTCATCTAGATCCCCCTCTCTTCCTCTCTCTTTTCATTTCTCCCTCTCTATCTCAATCTATCTTTCTCTCTCACTCTATCTCTCTATTGCTATCCTTTTCCCTCTATCTTCCTCCCTCTATCTCAATTTACATCTCCCTCTCTCCCTCTATCTTCCTCTCCCTCTATCTCCATCTACATCTCCCTCTCTCTCTCTTCATTCCTCTCCTCTCTCTTCTATTTCAATCCTTTTTTATCTATCTTCCTCCCTCTTCTAACTTCATCTCTCACTCTGTCTATCTTTCACTGTCACTCCATTTCCTCGCTTTATTTTGGTTAAGTTGAGTTAAAACTAGAATTGTTAAGTTGACATAGAAAATTACCTGACCCGCTGAAGAAGGATCGCCTGGAAGGACCGGTGGTAGTGGTGGTAGCTGGATTCCCAGACCTTGTGCCCGATCCATGGCCTGTCATTACAAACATTAAATGTTACATATTAGTAAGTCATTTACGCTGAATTAATGATAACTTTAGTTTTTATTTTGTTACCGCAATTGCTTCCCGCATCTGCGCCAACACTGCTGCCTGGGTTTGGATCGTGGCCTCCATCGTGAACCTTTGGCGTTCCGCCTCCTCCTGTCGCCTGAAGTTCTCTTATACAGTTTGTCAGAGGGACTACATCTCAATGTCCCTCTGCAAGACACGACGACCTACCGTGCCCACCGAAGAAGCCTGCGTGGAGCTGCCTCTCGCAGGTCTCCTCGCCCTCGAGTCGACAACTTCGTCGAATATGGCAAGCCTATAAAAAAGAGAGTCAGTAATATCAAATTGAAATATCGTGAATACTTTGAATTGAAAATGATAAAATGACTTATAAACTCACCTTTCGTGTGCTTTTCCACCTCCGCTTGCATACGCGGCTTGAGGATCGATTGGTTCACGTTCCCAATCGAAATCTTCGCCGTGTATCTTCCTAGCCTCCTCCCTGTACTTAACCTACAAAACAAGGAAACCGTGTAAGTTCAATAATACACATAGTTATATTTAATATGAGTGATTTCTAAACTTACCAATCGCTCGGTTGCAGCCTGACTGCACCCCTGAGGCTAAGAAGGGTCCCAGTGACCTCTCTTCCAAATCTGAGCAGGGGTCGGCCGCTCCCCCATCTCGTGCTCCAGTCAATATGTGTTAGTGCGAACAATATATTATTAATATATAAACATAAGTTACATACACTTACCATGCGTTTAGCTAAACGCAAGTGGTTATTTTGGTCGAGCCTGCTCTTCCCCTTGACCCTTCTGCACTCTCGAGCCTTCTCGGACTTAGCTTTAAACTCATCGCTAGCCCAGTAGCGACAAAGGGCCTGAAGTCCATCAGTCCGACCCTGCAACCAGCTCACGTGGCCCTGCACATAGTTGGAAGTCGTTAAAAATACCATTGAGGAAATTATCAGAAAAAATACGTAGTACACCCCTCGTACCTGTGCGTACTCCTCCTCCGTCAGGTGCCTCTCGCTCTCTTGCCGGAAGTGTAGCACGTGCTGCTGCTTCACCTTCAAGTGCTCATTAATAATTTGAACACGAGCATTCAACAAAGCCTGTCGAAGCGCCTTGGCAGCGTTGTAGTGAAACACTCTCATCGCATCCTCAACCATGCGAGGGTCGTTCGGGTCCTCTAGAATATACCTTGCTTGTGATAAAGAATATATTGAAGAGATGTTCATTAAAAGAGTTTAAGAGTTAATACTTAGAAACTATTTTTAACATACTTACCATAAAATTGGCCCATACGGCCTCCTTAAGGTTGGTGTGCTCCTGGTGATGGACGCATGCATAGTCCTCCCACGAAAGAGCAGGCACCCCGTTGATGACCCCGGGATAGTGCAAACGCACTAAGGACCCGAGAACACTATTCACCGGTCTTTGGTGTCTCTCACCGATGAAATATGTGTCGTCCCAAACCCTACAAGATATTTATTGATTCATTACTTAAGTAACCAAAATAAACTAAAATTGAACACTATAATTTTTATTACCTGTCTCCGACTGGACGAATCACGACCCTTTGTGAAGGGAGCGCAGGAGGACTGACAAAGTGAGTCCTCATCCTCCGCGTCTGCTGGGGCGCCACGTGAGGTGACCCAGACAGCTCATCACCAGACGAGCCAAAGGCCTCAGGAACAGAAGGATCGCCAGCCGAGGGCTGGCTGGCCGAGGGCTGGTTGGCCAACGGCTGGATGGCCGAGGGCTGGCTTACCGAAGGGTAGCCAAGGTCAACTGGCGCCGCAGCCTCTGAGTCAGCCGGTAAGGACTACAACATTCAAATGATTCATAAGTAAGTTTAATGTGAAATTGAATTTAAATAATTTGTCAAAAACGAGTGAAATTTACCAGTGACGAACCTCTAGAGCTGCTCAGAATGTGCCCCAGTAGCTGAGAGTGTCTGCTCCCAGTCGACGAGGCACCAGCGAAAGCGTCCTCAGGTCTAAAGGGGTAGAACCCCCTCATCGACGGCACCTTCTTACCCTTCTTTGACGCCATCCTGTTTTAATTAGATAATTAGTAAATATGCAAATGAAATATACAAAATTCATGTTACTATATTCAAGAAAACATTACTTGTAATCACTTTCAAAATTCATCAACATCATTATCATGTGCCTGTGCCCTATACTCCTTAAACCAGCCCAACGATCTTTCATCGTGGCCTGTTCTAATTTCTGTTTTTGCATATCATCTGCCTCTACATCTTCAACGTCTTCAACATCTCCAACTAATTTATCGAGTCCTGCACCAAGCTCGACGATAAAAGAGTCTAGCAACTCTTCTTCTTGGTACACTTCTTCAACATCTTCGCTATCATGGTAACCATCATCCCCAGGAGTATATAACCGCTCATGAGGATTCACCATATATACCACCCACCAAGCACTGAGCTTCGTGCATGGATAAGATAGATAATACACTTGTTCCACTTGATGTGCAAGAACAAATGTATCATAACCTCGTAGTCGGTCCTTATGTTTCACTTCCACCATTCCAAATTGGTTTTCTCGAGTTACATGAGTGCGATCAAACCAGTCACAGTCAAAGAAGACAACTCGAAGGGTCTTATTTCCAATAAAAGTAAATTCAAGGATTTTGTTAATGATTCCATAATAATCGGTTAAATCCCCTTGAGTGTCCATTGCTCTCGTCACAACACCAGAATTTGATGTTGCCGCGAGAGGACGAAGAGCTTCAAAATGAGTTGTACAGAATCGAAAGCCATTTACGTCATATCGACCTTAGCTTCTAACATTCACCAATCTATAAGATAGCTGCCGCAAATCTTCATGGACATTGTGAGTCCGACACTGTCATAAATGATCGTAAGTTAAAATAATACTTCTTTAATAATAGTAACTTATAATACATGGAAGACGAGAGAATATTACATAATCTTGAAACCAAGATTGGAAACTCTTCCCCCCATTTATTCCTTCTTTTTGCATCCCTTCTACTTGTTTGGCCGTAGGTTGATGCCTATGTGGCCAACATTGTGTGTGGAACTCGCTGAACGTGAAAAAACATCTTTTAGAATACATGTGTAGCAAAATATGTCGATTAGGATAAATGTAGGACAAACACTTACTCGAAGTATTCCTGCATGCCTTCTATATTTGCGTACATGTAGAGTAAAGCAACATTCCTTTCATGTCCGGATAGCACGTAGGTCGTGTAGCTACCAACGGTGGTGCCTCTCGTTTGAAAAATGGAAAGGTCGCTTAAAGGGGGTGTTTCGTCCACATTGTACCGCATCGCCGAAGTATTGATATTGTTTTCTTCTGCAAAGTAGAAACTTGAAAAGTATCCTACTTCCTTAAGAGCATATGCTTCAGCGATGCACCCTTCCACCCTTGCCCTGTTGCCAACCATTGGTTTCAGATATCGTAGCGCTCTTTCAATGTGATACATCCACCTATATTGCACAGGACTGTCAACTTTAGCTTCAAATGGAAGATGGATAAGCAGATGTTGCATTGTATTGAAGAAACCTGGTGGAAAAAAATTTCCATCTTACATAAAAGTATGGGTATCTCCTTCTCTAACTTATCCATCATCCCGATCTTAATTTCTTTAGCACAAAGCTATCTATAGAAATAGCTGAGCTCGGCTAAAACCTTCCACACCGCATCATATAGATAGCCTCGAAACATAACAGGTTAGAGTCTTTCCATTATAATGTGATAATCATGACTCTTCAACCCGGTGAGGTTTCCTGTGTTAACATTTACGGCTCGTTTCCGGCTAGCTGCGTAACCATCTGGGAATTTCAAAGTTTTCATCCATTTCATTAAGTCTTTCTTTTCTTTCGATTGAAGATAGAAAGAAGCACGTGGCTTCCCACCAATTTCAGAGATTTCAAGAGTTGGACGGTGGCAAATGTCTGCCAAATCTAGTCTAGCTTTGTAATTGTCATTTTTTTTGCCAGGCATATCCATGCAAGTTCTTATGATACTTTCGCTCATGTTACGCTCCTGATGCATGACATCAATGTTGTGCATTAGAATCAATGACTTCACATACGGTAGCTCCCAAAGTCCACATATGTGAGTCCAATTGTGTTCCTCTCCATAACCTACGAAATATCCAAGACGACCTTCATCAGGCACTAGTTTGTCCAACATATTAGAAATTTCTGACCCATTGAGACACTTTGGTGGTCCTTTGGTGACAACAGTGTTCTCTCTAAAGACATGCCTCTACTGCCTAAATATGTGATTCGAGGGCAACCAACGTCTATGACAATTAAAGTAAGATATTTTGCCTCCATGAGTTAGTCGAAAGCAATCCGTGTCTGAAGCACATATCGGACACGTCAGACGACCGTGGGTGCCCCATCCGCAAAACATGCCGTATGCCGGCAAATCATGGAAAGGCCACAAATAAGTAGCTCGAAGGTTGAATTTCTGCTTCTTGTAACTGTCGTACACTTCGACTCCTGTCCACGAGACTTTGAATTCTTCGATCAGCGGTTTTAACATCACGTTGAGACGTGACCCGGGATGATCAGGTCCAGGTACAATGAGGCTGAAAAACATGAACTCATTCTTCGTACAAAAAGTAGGTGACAGGTTGTACGAAATGACAAAGACGGGCCAACAGGAGTATGGCATGGCATTCGTACTGAAAGGTGAGAATCCGTCTATCGCTAATCTGATGCGAACATTCCTCGCATCACGAGAAAAGTCTGGATCGAAATGGTCTAGCGCCTTCCATGCATCACTGTCGGATGGATGCATCAAGAATTCTTTGTTCTCACGTTTACCTTCTTTGTGCCATCTCATTTGTCTTGCGGTTCTTTTTGAAAGAAACAACCACTTCAACCGAGGTGTCACAGGCAAGTAATGAAGCTGCTTATGTGCGACATTTGTCATCACATTATCGCCATCATCATTAACAACTTTGACATACCTCGGTTTACCACATTTCAAGCACATCTTCTCATTAGCGTGCTCTTTCCATAATAACATGCAGTTGTCTGGGCACACATCGATTTTCTCATACTTCATACCGAGACCAGATATCTTGATCTTTGAATGATACATATCTGGTGGCGCTTTGTGAGGTTGTGGAAGGATATCGCAAATCAACTTCGTGAGATAATTGTAGCAATTGTTGGAAAAAAAAGTACTGGGACTTAATTGCCATATATCTGGTCAAGAAAGCAAGTACGATCACAACCGTGTGTTCATGCAACGGCTCTTGTGATTTCTTCAGCTCCTCGAAGAACTTCTCTGCTTCATTTGTAAGAGGATCCTCCGCTTCTAGAGCTTCTAGCATCTCATCCATCCTATCAACCTCTGTTATATCATCATCCTCATCCACTTCTGCTATGACTTGAGAATTAGTCGCGCCGTGAAAGGTCCACACTTCATAATGTGGAGTGAAACCGTTTCGACATAAGTGAAACGAAAGCTCCAATCTTATCAAAACTTTGGTGTTCCGGCATTTTGTACATGGGCACCGCACCATATATTCTGTTGACAACGAAAATGCTCGATCTAAAATTTATCTAACTTGATAAACCACTCATCCGAGTGACCACCAGTTTTGCTCTTCCAGCCAGTATACATCCAACTGCGGTCTTCACCCATGTTTGGCTCTGCAGTTTAACATGAAAGAAATTGTCATTAATGTATACAGGATAGGTCCTAAAATCATTATTAGTTTCATTGTCATGTTATGTCACGGCCCTACAACCTAGGCAGATAGATCCTAAACCCACCCAAGAGTGACCGAGCGGAGCATGCTCATGACAAGACGCGTGATCCGGATTCGAACGAAATTTCGGCAGCATAACCCCGCTGTTCTCCACTACACACCCAAAAATGGTGTAGCAGAGAACAACAGGGTTACGCCATCGAAATCTCATCCAAATCCGGACCCATGTCTCATCACAAGCCACGCCCCCTCGGTCACTCCCAGGCTGTCCGAAAAGGGGCAATTCCGAACCTGCACGTCTCTGAAAGTTGCCTAGAGGGGGGGTGAATAGGCTAATTGACCTGCAAATGACTCAATAAAACGAGATTAAATTACAGGGGGCGGACTAGTCCGGTCAGGGGGCGGACTAGTCCGGTCAGCCTGCGTGAATAACCCTAAAAAAAATGTTTCTAGCAAGTTTTAGGGAATTTTCTCGTTGCTACAAGTGAGTATATGTTTAAGTCAAGTTGAGCAACAACCTACACAAGAGCAAGTCAAGTTTCCACAAGTTTGTAGCAATGCGGAGTATGAAACGAGACTACCAACCCTAGAACAAAGTAATCAATAGAATGAATGCGAAGAACACAAGGGGACAAGGATTTTATCCCGAGGTTCGATTCCACACAAGGAATCTACGTCCCCGTTGAGGAGTCCACAAAGGATCGGGTCCAACAACCCTTCCCTCACCAAGTTTACCGCACGGGCCTAACTTGGTTCTCCACTAATCACAACGGTGATTACAAAGTTCGTTGGGGCTTCTCACAAACTGAGGCTCCCACACCACAAAGGTGATCAACACAATAAAACAAACTCAATACACAGCCCACAAAGACTCAACGAGTGCAAGAGATCAAACCGGGAGCACAAGCGCGATGTTCTTCCTCTTCTCCACCTCACTAAACCCTAATCCACTCAAGAATTAGTTTTAGAGGGAAAGTAGGCAAGAAGGAGGCTTAGGAGTGCTCCAAGTTGGCTGTGGCGGCGCTAGGGTTTGAGTTTTTCCAAAGGTTATTCGAAATGAGGCCGGGGGTCCCCTTTTTATAGGGGTCCCAAGCCCAATCTGCTGACTTCAGCAAAAGGGCGGACTAGTCCGGCCACTGGCCCGGACTAGTCCGGCCTAGGGGACCACTGACCCCTTTGTCAGGTCCCGACAGCTGACACACTATCGTCACGCTACCCGCCAAACTTCAAATTCAAACGGTCACTTCCAGAACGGACTAGTCCGGTCAACACCGGACTAGTCCGATCTCACACAGAGCCTTCTGCTCCGTGTGAAAACGGACTAGTCTGAGGACCACGGACTAGTCCGGCCCCTAGGGCGGACTAGTCCGATCCTCCCAGACTTAGCCACAGAAGCACCTTTTCCTAGCCAACCCGGACTAGTCCGGCCCCACGGGAGGACTAGTCCGTTCTCACTCAGGACCTCTTGGTCCGGTCCAAAACGGACAAGTCCGTGATTTTGGGACTTCATCCCCAAAACCCACTCACAGCTACCCGGACTAGTCCGGTCACAAACGGACTAGTCCTATCTCGGTCAGACCCTTCTGGTCCGGCCGATAACAGACTTGGCCGGCCAGGGGCGGACTAGTCCGGCCTCCTGCACGGACTAGTCCGGCCCTACGGCCAGACCACTCATTCACTCATTTCTTTCATAGGTTTGACCTCTAAACCACTTTGAGCTCCCAAACTTGATCTCAATGCACTTTACACACACACCCTCCTATTACTACGGCTAGTCTAACTCAATCACGCTAGAAACCCTAGTTTCTACGCTTCGAGTTGACTCCGTTTCCTTCCTTTTCCTTTTTGAGGGTTTGCGTCTCCGATTGAGTCTTCACCTGTGCTAAGATCACTTGAGCTCATTAGCGACTTAATTGTCGTCATCAATCATCCAAAACCCACGGGGAACCTAGATGCACTTTCAGTCTCACATGCCAATGGCATGTTAGACGTGCCGATCCGAAATGGGTAATACATTGCTATAGGTTATGTTGCTCATTTTCATTTTGAAGTCACTAAAGAGAGAGGAAAGAACTAGAGAAAGAGTAAGAGGAAAGTTCGTCTTAGATGACAATTCCACATCCATTTTCACCGTCCACGCAATCGCTGGTCATTGACATCCTTACCAACCCGTTCGCTTCCTTGTCAACTTGACACATAGGGTACCACTACAATGGTCTACACGGCACGATCACACTTATTACGTGTTGTGCCCTTCCAGGTTGGTCTGAGTCGGCCCAAAACCCCTTTATTTATATAAATTAAGTAGTCACTCAAAAACATTATATGAATGCACTAAAGTCCAAACATACACTAAACAGATTAGAAATTTAGAATGACAGACCAATCTATAGACAAAAAACAAATAAAGCATATACAAAATCTAATTATGCATTTACTACAAAATCTGAACAAAAAACAAATTAGCCACAATGGACAAGTGTGAAATCATAAGTGTAATACAAGACAACATATAAAGCATATACAATTATGCAAGACAAAAAACAAATTAGCCAAAAGATTGAATGTGGCCTAGAGGGGGGTGAATAGGCCTTTTTGAATTTTGTCGGAACCTGCAACACTTAACAACCAGATCAAAACTCGAGATATCGGACTAGTACAGTCAAGTGCGGACTAGTCCGGTGGGTACCGACTAGGTTAATCAAGTTTGATCGATTAATTTGATTCTACGATGTATGTAGCAGAAATATACAGTTAATTGAAGTCTTACACGATTATGAACTAGAGTATACCACAAGTCAATCTTATGTTTAATGTTTCAACGTAAAGTAGGCAAGATTGATTGAAACCCTAGTTTGATATGATGTATAAGAATGATGAACAGAAAGTAAGAACACAAGCAGTTTATCCCGTAGTTAGGTTCCCACAGAGGCAACCTACATCCACGTTGAGGAGTCCACAAAAGGACCGGGTCTTCTCCAACCCTACCCTCGTCGGATCGCCACGAAGGCCAATCCTCTTCTCTTATCACAAAGGGTAAATAACCAAATTCAAGGGGCCTTCTCACACGTTGAGGGCTCCCCTAGATTACAATGAAAACTCCACCAAGAACACACTCAAAAGATTACAATGAAAATCACAGGAGTGTGTTAGGAAATCAAACCAAGAGATCAAGAGTGATTAATCGTGTCTCTCCAATGTTCCAAAGTGTATCCTGAAGGGATTGATGTTTGTGGCTTTTGGTTTCATGGAGAGATGTGTTTTTGAGGCTCTTGGGAGGTGTGATGACGCAGGGGGTCTGGTGTGGTTAAAGTTGGGCCGTGCACATCAATTTATATGGGGTTTCTAAAAGTGACAGTTAGGGTTTAGAAAGATCGTACTAGTCCGTGGTGGACACTGGACTAGTCCGGTGTGCTGTGTGTAGCAAACCCTAAGTGTCCCGAAATATCAGACTAGTCCGGCTAGGAGCAGACTTGTCCGATTTCGCTTCTGGAAATCTTCGGACTAGTCCGATAACCATCAGACTTGTCCGAATCAGTGAAACCCTAAGTGAATTGGGTGACAAGTACGCACTTGGAGGACTTGTCCGATTTAGGTCAGAGGGTTTTCGGACTAGTCCAGGCCAATATCGGACTTGTCCGATTTAGATCAGAATGATATCGGACTAGTCCGTTGTGTGATCGGACTTGTCCAATTTTGTGCAGCTTGTGATGTGTTTTGAGGACTAGTCCGCACTATGAAGGACTAGTTCGATTCTAGTCAGAAAGATATTGGACTAGTCCGTGGTGATATCAGACTTTTCCGATCTTGTGCAGAGAGATATCAGACTAGTCCGGTGTCAGTCAGACTAGTCTGGTCCTATATAAATTTGTGCAATGTGTGTGTTTATTTGTGTTTGAGCTCTTGGGGTGTGTTTCCTTAACACACTCCTTACACAATGATCTACCACACTTGTTCCTTTAGCTCTTTTCTGCATTGCTTCTCATTCTCCCTTCTTTTTGGCTCTTTGCTCATTTTCTCATTAAGACGTGTGCTCATCTCAACAAATAGTTAGGATCTCATTTGCTTGTCATGAATCATCCAAAACCGACAAGAGATTCCTAGATGCACTTTCAATCTCCCCCTTTTTGGTGATTGATGGCAACCAATTGAGATTTCACAAAATATGATAAAAAGTTGAGATTTTCATAAAGCATGCACATATGAGTCCAAAATACATCAAGCAATGAAAACATGATCCATATGTGCATTCTTTATGGTGGGATGCATAACTAAGTGCATTGAAACAATAGTCATGAAGAGAATGATATAATTGATATTAACATACCAACAACAAGCATATATGTCATTCTAGGAGCAAAATCACAGATTTCAACAATTACTTCTCAAGTAGATCAAGACATTGCATCACAGAACCATAAGTATCAAAATATCATATTAAACAGTTTACAACCCACAAAATAGACAAAAAAAACATAAAGGAAGCTCTCTCCTCGCATCCTACAGCTTAAGACCTAAGACCTAAGACTCCCCCTCAATCTCTCCCCCTTCGGCATCAAGACACCAAGAAGAAGAAGAGGAGGGACCTAAAGTCTTCAAGCCTCACTGTCGGTCCTCTCATCGTCTTCATTTTCGTCTTTGGGCTGATGAGGAGGAGGAGGAGGTGCGGAGCCAATCGAGCCCCCAATGCCAAAGTAGGCAAGCTCGAAGGGAGTCAAGGGCCCGAGCTCGGTGTAGTCGGAGTCGGAATCATCAGAGATTACCGGAGATCCAATGGGCTCGATCTCTAGTTTGTAGCAAACCTGCTTCACATTTGCCTTGACATACTTCATGTCTTCCTTTCTTCTCTTGTTAAGCTTGTGGGGCTTCACCTCGGCCTTTCTGAAGGAAGCAAAGATAGCAGCCGAGTACTTGAAAATGCCACTCGTAGATCCCTTTTGAGGAGCTGCTCTAGTGGCAGGGGCAGCCCTGGCATCTCCACTTGCTCTTGCCAGAGCCTCAGGACTGGAGGCCGGAGATGAAGCAGCCTGAATGCTTTGCTTTTGAGGCATCTGGGGCCTCAAAGGAAGGTGCTTCACATCTTTGACAAATTCGATGCCAGTGACCTTCACAATCATGAACATAAGATACAGAGCATAGCCACATGACCTATTGGGTGTGCAAGAGATGTTGACCATATCGTTCCAGATATAGTCATCCACATCAAACTTGTGGTCCTTGCTTATGACCCTCATCAAGGTCCGGAGATAGCCATGCACACTCCCAGCATCCCCATCCTTGGGGGCAATTGTATTCCTCAAAACTCGGGGGCAATTGTCTTCCTCAAAACTCTGTTCAACACCACAAAGAATGGCTTCATGTTCTTGGTAGAAGGGGGGTTGAACTTGGAATTGGGATCATAGAGGAACTTCATTCTTTCCTTCTCGATGAAACCAACATTGTGGATAATCACATTGTCATTGCTCAAGGTGTCAAGATGCAGCATCCCTGCAAATTCTTCATATGTGATGGTGTACTTGGATCCATGAGTCATCCAAGTCACCCTTTCTTCTTCATCGCTTGCAAAGTGGCAAGTGGCATAGAACTGGTCCACCACATCATCATTCCAATTGTACTTGAAGGCGAAGAGGTCCTTCAAGCCATGCTTTTCCATTGCCTCCACCACCTCAACAAAGGGTGAGCAACCCTTCTTCTCAAAGTGCGCCCAATCTATCCATTGGCTACACACCACGGGCGTCTTCATTTGGAGATATACAGACTTGTAGAACTCTGCATGGAAGTTACTCCAAAATCTTCCATCGGCAGCTTGCTTCGGACGGCCATACCAATCAACGTTTCTAAATTTTGCAGCCGAGTGGCTGCCCTTCCCATTGAACCTTTCCTCAGTGGGGTCTCTGGCTCCTTCCCTTGGAGCAGATAGCTTTAAGGGGCCAATTGGGCCCGTCGCGATTCCTTTGTCTTTCCCCTTCGCTTGGCGAGCACTTGCTGAGCTAGGGCCACCACCAGCGGTAGCCCTGGAAGCAGGCACCTTGCGTCGAGCCACCCTCCTTTGAGATTGAGGAGGAGAGGGGGCTGGCTCGGAAGGTCGCTTCTTGCTTTGGTCCGTCGAGGACCGAAGCGGGGCTTCTTGGGCCATCTCGGCTTCGAAGTCCAAAGCTTCGTCGTGCGAGTTCGACATGCCCTGAGAATGAATTGTACAAGGTATGGATAAGAATGGATGACAACGAACTGAATAGATGACAAGAGAATTTGAATGGATGATAGGAGAATTTGCATTGAGGAATTAAAAGGTTAGGGTTGAGTTCAGAAAAATCGGACTTGTCTGGTGTACAGGCACGGACTAGTCCGGGTGGCCAGACTTGTCCGTGCATGGACCGGACTAGTCCGGTATTCATCCTCAAAAACCTAACTTATGAGACAAATGGACTTACTCAATGCAAAATTAGCCTAACAGCAATGTAATACATCAAGTACACTAATATTAGGTGAAAGAATCTAGGCTATTCGATCAACAATGAAGATAATAGAGATTTCTAGGGTTTGGGAGAAAATTTCCGAAGAAATCGCTTGAATCTTGGAGAGGAGGGTGTTGAAGGCCATACAAGTCCGCGAACTTCAATCCCCGAGTGAGGAAGCTTGATTTCCACCAAAATGTGGAACTTTTTGATGGAGGGGATGCAAAATTGCCTTGGGAGCTCGAGCGCAGAGAGAGAGAAGCTTGAGGCAAGTTGTGAGGGTGAGGGAATTAGGGTTTGGCGGCAGCTAGGGTTATGGACACGAAAAATTGGACAAGTTCGGAGGTGACCGGACTAGTCCGAACTCTTCCAGAGGCTATGGTCTAACGGACTAGTCCGGCCTAACCGGCTCTCTGCGGACTAGTCTGCATGGGCGGACTAGTCCGGGTAACCACGGACTAGTCTGTGGTCACCAGGGAAGACCTTCTTATCCCATTCATATATATTTGAAGGTACATATTTAGAACATAGGGAGGCAGAATAAATCAAATAGTCTTGATGAATATGATCAGTAAGCATACAATAATCAAGCAATGAACATAATTCACCAAGATCTAGTAATTGACATAATTTTCTGGAGAAAATTGAGAGAGATGATTTTCACAGTCCAATCAACATATTTTGAAGAATTCATACAGGTATGCAAATTTTCAAGCCACATTCCGAGCATCAAGGATATTTAGTTCATTTCGAAGCTCGCAGAAGCGTTTTTCATCAAGTGGCTTGGTGAATATGTCGGCTAACTGCTTTTCGGTGTTGACATGGGAAATGGCTATATCTCCTTTCATGGAGTGGTCTCTCAAGAAGTGATGTCGGATGTCTATGTGTTTGGTTCTAGAGTGCTCAACTGGATTATGGGCAATTTTAATGGCACTCTCATTATCACAAAGGAGTGGAATACGGTTCATATTGTAACTGTAATCCCTTAGAGTTTGTCGCATCCAAAGAAGTTGTGCACAACAACTCCTGGCTGCAACGTACTCTACTTCTACTGTGGATAAGGCAATAGAGTTTTGTTTCTTGGAAGACTAAGAAACTAGGGATCTACCTAGGAATTGGCATGTGCCGGAGGTACTTTTTCTATCTACTTTGCATTCAGCATAATCTGCATCGGAGTAACCAATGAAATTGAATTTGGAGCCTTTTGGATACCAATGACCAAGGTTGGGTATATGAACTAAATATCTAAAGATCCTTTTTACGGCTGTCAAGTGAAACTCCTTAGGATTGGCTTGAAATCTTGCACACAAACATACACTCAACATAATGTCTGGCCTAGATGCACATAAATAGAGTAGAGATCCAATCATAGAGTGATATACCTTTTGGTCAATGCTACGTCCATCTTCATTGAGATCCAAGTGACCATTCATTGCCATGGGACTCTTTATGGGCTTCGCTTTGTCCATTCCAAACTTCTTGAGTATGTCTTGAGTGTACTTCGTTTGGCTTATGAATGTCCCTTCCTTTTGTTGCCTCACTTGGAATCCCAAGAAGTACTTTAGCTCTCCCATCATAGACATATCAAATCTATCTGTCATAATTTTACTAAATTCCTCACAAAAAGATTTGTTAGTTGAACCAAAAATTATGTCATCAACATAGATTTGATAAACAAAAAGATCATCGTCAAAATTCTTTGTAAACAATGTATAATCTACCATACCAATCTTAAATCCATTTTCAATTAAGAAGTCTCTAAGACACTCATACCAAGCTCTAGGAGCTTGTTTGAGGCCGTAGAGAGCCTTACGCAATTTAAATACGTGGTCGGGGAACTCTTCATCTTCAAACCCGGGGGGTTGCTCCACATACACCTCCTCCTTGATTGGTCCATTGAGGAAGGCGCTTTTCACATCCATTTGATAGAGCTTGAAATCATGGTGAGTAGCATATACAAGTTATATTCTAATGGACTCAAGTATAGCTACGGGAGCAAAGTTCTCATCAAAATCCAAACCTTCGACTTGTGAATACCCTTTGGCCACAAGTCGTGCCTTGTTCCTTGTCACCACCCCGTGTTCGTCTTGTTTGTTGCGGAAGACCCATTTGGTGCTGACGACGTTGGATTAGGTCTTTCGACTAGTTCCCACACCTCGTTTCTCTTAAGATTGTTGAGTTCTTCTTGCATGGCTACTACCCAGTCCGGATCCTTCAATGCATCCTCAACCCTGAGTGGTTCCAAAAAGTACAGAAATGAGTAATGCTCACAAAAAAATAGCTATGCGAGATCTAGTAGTTACTCCCTTTTGGATGTCACCGATGATGTTGTCAATTGGGTGATCCGTTTGGACGCATTGGTGTACTCTTGGGTGTGGTACCTGCTGTCTTGAATCTTCATGATCATCTTATTCTCCCCCTAAGTGGTTGCCCTCATTGACTTGTTGATCATCTTCATTTTCTTGAGGTTGATCTTGTATGGAGGCCCCCCCTTGATCATTGGTCTCCTCTTGTGGTTCGTTTTCCTCATGCATATGTAGAGGTGGCTCTTGTGGTCGAACTTTGCCTAACGCCATTCTTCTCAATGCTTGACATGGGGCTTCTTCTTTATCTAGGACACATGGATCAACTTGCTCCTTTTGGGAGCCATTAGTTTCATCGAACACTACGTCACGTGCTACTTCAACAAGTTCGGAGGTCTTGTTGTAGACACGATAGGCGTAAGTGTTCGAATCATAACCAAGCAAGAAACCTTCATCGGACTTCAAAGCGAACTTTGAAGTCCTATGATTCTTGTTCAAAATATAACATTTGGAACCAAAAATCGAAAATATGAAATGTTAGGCTTGTTACTGGTGAGTAGCTCATAGGATGTCTTCTTGAGTAGTCGATGAAGGTAAAGTCGATTTATGGCGTGGCAAGCAGTGTTGACCGCTTCCGCCCAAAATCAATCTGAGGTCTTGTACTCATCGAGCATTGTTCTCGCCATCTCTATGAGGGTTCAGTTCTTCCTTTCGGCAACTCCGTTTTGTTGGGGGAGTAAGGAGCTGAAAACTCGTGCTTTATGCCTTCTTCATCTAGGTACTCCTCCACTTGTGTGTTCTTGAACTCCGTTCCGTTGTCGCTTCGAATGTTCTTGATTGTCAATGGGAATTCATTTTGAGCTTGCTTGAAGAACTTCTTGAGTATTCATTGTGTTTCTAACTTATCATGTAAAAAGAAAACCCAAGTGAAGCAAGAAAAATCATCAACAACTACTAAACCAGATTTGTTACCGTCGATGCTTATGTAGGCAATTGGACCAAATAAGTCCATGTGAAGTAGCTCAAGCGGTCTTGTTGTATTCATGACGTTCTTCGCGGGATGAGGTACTCCAACTTGCTTCCCGGCTTGGCATGCGCTACAGGGCCTGTCTTTCTCAAACACAACATCCTTTAAACCTCGGATGTGATCGCCCTTGAGGAGTTTTTGAAGATTCCTCATATCAACATGCGCTAGCCGTCTATGCCACAGCCAACCCATGTTGGTATTTGCAATCAAGCATGTGTCAAGTTCGGCTTTATCCTTTTTGAAGTCAACAAGATAAAGCTTTCCCTTTAACATACCCTTGAATGCAATGGAACCATCACTCCTCCTAGAAACGATCACACCCTCGTTAGTAAAAAAGCAATTATAACCTTTGTCACATAATTGAGATATGGACGGCAGGTTATAATCTAAGGAATCTACATGTAATACGTGAGAAAGAGTGTGTTGTGGTGATATGACAATTTTACCGGTACCGAGCACCTTTCCTTGACTGTTGTCTCCAAAGTATATGCCCTCGCTTGGATCCTCATTTGCTTCATATTCAACGAACATCCTCCTTTCTCCGGTCATATGGTTGGTGCAGCCACTGTCTAGCACCCATTTAGATCCACCGGAGGAATAGGCCTGCAAGAACAAATAATGCCTTGGTTTTAGGTACCCAATCTTGCTTGGATCCTTTTAGGTTAGTCACAAGGGATTTGGGCACCCACACATGAGATTTGGTGTTCTCATGGCGTGGCCCAACATAATGAGCATAAACCTTTCCATAATTACTTCTCATTAAAACATAAGATGCATCGAAAGTTCTGAATAGTAACTTTTGTTGTTTATACACAGGACTAGTCTGGGAGGCCGGACTTGTCCGGACCCTAACCGGACTAGTCTGGTGTTCATGTGTGTTCAATGTTTTAACCTTGGACTTTCCAGTTTGAGAGGGTCTTCCCTTTACAAAGGCAATGCTTTCCTTGTTATTCTTATGGCTTGTAGCATGTTGCTTTTCACCATGAGAGTAACCAATGCCATATTTGACATTTGGAGGTCTTGTGACCAAGTATGCACTACGTGCATATTTGATCTTCTCCTTGTCAAATATGCCATTTTTGTGCAGGATGCTTGTCTTTGGTAGAGGTTGGCTTGTCTTTCAAACTGGTGTCAACCTTACCATATGTACAAGTGGAAGCAACTTCTGTTTTAATGGGTTGAGAAGGTGAACTTGAAGAGGATGAAGGGTCACCTTGCTTGAGTGACTCAACTTGCACTTCAGGGATCTTGTTAACCTTGATTAGGTTAGCAAGTTCTTCCTTGATTGCAGCGTTTGAGTCGTTTAACTCCAAGCAAGCTTCCTTGCTTGAAGCTAACTCAAACTCTAGTAACTTGCTTCGCTCCTTTTCAAGCTCTAGAAGTTTGTCAAGTTTGACATATTCCTCCTTTTGGGAGACGATCATGTCTTCTTGATGGTTTATTAACCTCTCCTTCTCAACAAGTTGATCAAGTAAAAATTTCATTTCAGTGGTTGTTTTCTTATCTAATCCAATAAGCATATCTTCATTATCACTAGAAATGTCGCTATAACTAAGAATAGGAATGCACGGAAGAGGGTTTTGTTGTTACCTTGTGTTTACCTTCCTTTGCCATGAGGCAAGTGCCATTCCCCTTCCATGCGTCGAGAGTAGGGAAGAGAGTGGAATTCTTGGATGTCTTTTCGATGGCTATGCTAGCCATCTCTTCTTCTGATGATGATGAGGACTCATCATTTGAGTCCCACTCTTTCCCTATGTGTGCTTGTTCGGCTTGTTTCTTCTTCTTGAAGAACTTCTTTGGTCGAGGCTTTGCTTCTTTGGTTTTCTTCTTGTTCTCTTCATATGGGCAATCAACTATAAAGTGGCTATACTCACCACAATTATAGCATTCCCGCCTCAACTTTGGCTTTGATCTTTCCTTGTATTTTCCTTCACTTGATTTAGCACCTTGTCTCTTCTTCATCATCTTCTTGAATTTCTTCATAAAAAATATCATGTCATCTTCATCTAAGTCACCGCTCTCATCGTCACCGTCTTCTTCTAATTAAGCTTCTCGCGATTCTTTAGATAAGGGCTTGAGGGTGGACTTCAAAGCAACCCCTTCTTCTTTGCCGAGGTGAGGTCGGAAATTTCTTTGGCATGCTTCGCTTGCTTTTCCATCATCTCGAAATTGATGATTTTTCCAAGTAGCTCATCCAGAGTCATTCTCTTGTATCCGGGGCTTTCTCTAATCATGGAGCATAAGGTGACGTTGCGAGGCATGAAAGCTCTAAGGATGAGCTTCACCGCCTCGTGGTCGTTCCACTTCTTGCTTCCGTACGATCGAACTTTGTTGACGAGCGTCTTAAGTCGGTTGTACATATCTTGAGGTGACTCATCTTCTTCGATTGCGAATCTTCCCAATTCGCCCTCGATCATTTCGATCTTTGCTTCACGCACATGACGATCACCTTCATGTGCAGTTTGCAATGTGTCTCAGATCTCCTTTGCAATCTTGATTCCATCCACCTTGGTGAACTTTTCCCGACTGAGCGAAGAGGTAATGACTGCCGCATCTTGGGCATTTCGATGAATTGCCTGCTCTTGGCTTGGTGTAAGCTCTTCATCATCGTCCGGGATATCTATCCCTGTGCACACAATATGCCATAAACTTGGATTGAGAGAAATTAGATGCATTTTCATATTTTGCCTCCACATTGAGTAATCACTTCCATCGAAGTGTGGGGATTTTCCTAGAGGGATAGAGAAATAATGATTATTGCTAGAATTAATACGATTGTAGTTGAAAGGATATCGGGAGTAGTCGGTGTGACTACTCCCCTTCTTCTTCTTTTCATCTTCAATTTTCACCTTTCCCTTGGAAAGGGTTTTCTTCCTTAGGAGCGCCTTGAGTTCTAGCGTCTCCTCATCGTCATCCTCGAAGTCTTGAATGGCTTCGAGGAGCTTCTCCAATTTCTGGTTCTTATCTTCATCAACCTTCTCTTGGTTATTGCTCTTGTGTACGTCTTTCATGTCCGACATGATCTCTTCGAGCGATTAGTCTCCTTCTTGAAGAACCTACTCTGATACCAATTGAATGTGGCCTAGAGGGGGGTGAATAGGCCTTTTTGAATTTTGTCGGAACCTGCAACACTTAACAACCAGATCAAAACTTGAGATATCGGACTACTCCGGTCAAGTGCGGACTAGTCCGGTGGGTACCGACAAGGTTAATCAAGTTTGATCGATTAATTTGATTCTACAATGTATGCAGCAGAAATATACAGTTAATTGAAGTGTTACACGATTATGAACTAGAGTATACCACAAGTCAATCTTATGTTTAATGTTTCAACGTAAAGCAGGCAAGATTGATTGAAACCCTAGTTTGATATGATGTATAAGCATGATGAACACAAAGTAAGAACACAAGCAGTTTATCCCGTGGTTCAGTTCCCACAGAGGCAACCTACATCCACGTTGAGGAGTCCACAAAAGGACCGAGTCTTCTCCAACCCTACCCTCGTCGGATCGCCACGAAGGTCAATCCTCTTCTCTTATCACAAAGGGTAAATAACCAAATTCAAGGGGCCTTCTCACACGTTGAGGGCTCCCCTAGATTACAATGAAAACTCCACCAAGAACACACTCAAAAGATTACAATGAAAATCACAAGAGTGTGTTAGGAAATCAAACCAAGAGCTCAAGAGTGATGAATCGTGTCTCTCCAATGTTCCAAAGTGTATCCTCAAGGGATTGACTTTGTGGCTTTTGATTTCGTGGGCAGATGTGTTTTTGAGGCTCTTGGGAGGTGTGACGGTGCAAGGAGTCTGGTGTGGTTAAAGTTGGGTCGTGCACATCTATTTATATGGGGTTTATAAAAGTGACCGTTAGGGTTTAGAAAGATCGGACTAGTCTGTGGTGGACACCGGAGTCTGGTGTGCTGTGTGTAGCAAACCCTAAGTGTCCCGAAATATCAGACTAGTCCGGCTAGGAGCGGTCTTGTCCGATTTCGCTTCTGGAAATCTTCGGACTAGTCCGGATCAGTGAAACCCTAAGTGAATTGGGTGACAAGTCCGCACTTGGAGGACTTTTCCGATTTAGGTTAGAGGGTTTTCCGACTAGTCCGGGCCAATATCGAACTTGTCTGATTTAGATCAGAATGATATCGGACTAGTCCGTTGTGTGATCGGACTTGTCTGATTTTGTGTAGCTTGTGAAGTGTTTTGAGGACTAGTCCGCACTAGGAAGGACTAGTCCGATTCTAGTCACAAAGATATCGGAGTAGTCCGTGGTGATATCGGACTTGTCCGATCTTGTGCGGAGAGATATCAGACTAGTCCGGTGTCAGTCGGACTAGTCTGGTCCTGTATAAATTTGTGCAATGTGTGTGTTTATTTGTGTTTGAGCTCTTGGGGTGTGTTTCCTTAACACACTCTATACACAATGATCTACCACACTTATTCCTTGAGCTCTTTTCCGCATTGCTTCTCATTCTCCCTTCTTTTTGGCTCTTTGCTCATTTTCTCATTAAGACCTATGCTCATATCAACAAAATAGTTAGGATCTCATTTTCTTGTCATAAATCATCCATAACCCACAAGGGATTCCTATATACACTTTCAAAGATAGCCTAAAATCCTATTATGCTAAATCTAATACAAGACAACCTTATAGCACAAGTGTGAAATTTTGCATATTGCACAATAGACAATTAACCACAATGTAAAAACAAATTCGAGTAAACCTAATACCTAAAAGGGGGCAGGGGCGGGAGCAGCAGGGGGCAGGGCCGGGGGCGGCGAGGGCCGAGAGCGGCGAGGGCGCGGCCGGTGCTGGGGCAAAAAAACGGCGCCCAGCGCCTATTCCCATCGCTCAAGGGAAAGCGAAGCGGCGGGGGCTCACCCCAATTTCTAGATAATTGACCATTAAGTGTGCTAGCTAACAATTGACAATTAATTGCAAAAATTCACAAAAAAATACTAACAACTAATAGGGAGCTCACCTCGGTGGAGGCAGTCGGACGGGCTCGGGCTCAGGGATGGTGGCGCTTGGGTGAGGGCGGCAGCGCTCGAGCGAGGACGAGGGTGGCAGTGCACGAGGAGGGGGCGGGCACCAGGGGCCGGGGGCGTCGGGGGCGGCAGGGGGCCGTGGGCGGCGGGGGCACGGCAGGGGCACGGCGGGCCAGGGCCAGCGAGGCTGGGGCCGGGGTCGGCGTGGGCGCGACGGGCCGGGGGCGGCAGGGGCGCGGTGGGCCGGCGGCGGGAGCGGGGGTGGCGGGGCTGGGGGCGGAGCGGAGCGGCGGCGGCGTGTGTAAGGATAAGACGAAGTGAATCAGTTCAGCCCGACGGTATAGGCCTTTAACATGCGATGGCCAGGTTAATTGCGACGGCCCTCCGGTTGGTCGTCGCAATTAATACTATTTGCGACGGCTAACGGAAAAGTTCATCGCAAATAAGCTTAATTAGAGACAGCCTTCTTATTTGCAACGGCCACTGTAGAAACCGTCGCAAATAAGAGTATATTTGCGATGGTTTATTTAATTTGCGACGGCCATTTGCGGGCTATCGCAAATAGGTTTATTTGCGATGGCCGACCGTCGCAAGTACCGGCGGCCGTCGCAAAGGACCGTGTTTCCTGTACTGGTCATCTGGAATTTGAGGTAGAGAGCCGGGAAGGGCTTTTTACCTTTTTGCTTCGCTTAATTAATTGGGATGGAAAGACAACTACACCGCATAACTTAATTATGCCTTATGGGATTTGATTAGCATGAACTGGTTAATATGATATGGTAATGGGTGATCTAAGCAAGCCTAGTATGTGGATGGGTTGGATGATATGGTGGTTTGCTTGCTTTAGATCTAAGGACCGATTCATGCGAGAATAAGCCAGGACTACAGTGCCACCATGAGGCCAAGTATGGGTGCGGCGTAGCTGATTAATTAGGGCTTTGCCAGTGCTATTTGGACCATTAAGGATGCTCGGGGAAGGGGAAGTCGGATTGGGTTTGTTTATGATTGTTGGGACTACCCTGGGATTCGAATGGCTCAAGAGGGGCCCTTGGTTGAAGATGTGCTCAGTTGGAGGCATTGGCACCGGTGAAACCTCAGTGGGGTCTAAATAGGCTAGTAATCCCTTTGTAAAGGTTATTTTGTGATCTCTTGGCCACACACCTAAGGAAGTGTGAGACGGCATAATTGAGATTTTCTAGTCACTGCAAGGTGATGAAATGACAAACACGTGGGTAAAGTAGTACAAACTCTGCAGAGTGTTAAAACTATCATGATAGACGTGCTTCCGGTTATGAGCACCTGGATGACCTACATGATTAGAAGGGTTTTGATATTGGGATGGTTTCTAGGATGGTTATAGTTTGGTAATGGATATGGCTAGTTATGAATTAAATTCTGGTATTGAATATGGTTATTGGTATATGGATGATGGATATGGAACATGGACTGGTACTATGTTATTAATTATGGTTTATGATGGTATTACTTCACATACATGATGTATATTGCTTTTCCAAATGTTTTACTGTACTTTTTAGCACTTAGCCTTTATTATATTCGCCGTTTGAATCAGCTACATGTCATACTTTCCACACTTGCTGAGTACGACATGTACTCACTCTTGCAATTCCCCCACCAAGAGTTGCAGGTCAGGATTGGGATTATAATGTCGATAATGCAGAGTACTAGGCCGTGTCTACCGTCAGCTTGCCTGTGGTGTTGATTGGAGCTGTGCATATATCCCTTTTTCTTATGCTGCTTAGTTTGCTTAGTTGCTTATTTAGTTCATTTCCGCTGCATTAATTGAACTTGTCATTAATAATTCATTAGAGCTTATATTCGAGGATAATCTGGTTGTGTAATAAAAGTACTTAATTAATCTTGTTATGTGGTAATTTTCTGTATATCCTTTTGTGAATGCACTTGTGTGTGTGTGTGTTGAACATCCTGGGCACACATATGCATTTACCTAGTTCATTTTCGGAACCGAGTGTCACAGACTGGTATCAAAGCCACAGGTTGACTGTAGGATGCAGCCTAGATACAATGGACACTTTAGAGCACACAAGAGCACTCAGGAACCGATGTGTTTTTGTTTGGTGTGCTGTTTCTATATATTGTTTGCTTGTGTGCTTAATAGAGGATTGTGGGATTCTCTAGCATTGTCATGTCCACGTAGGCTAGAGTAGTTAGTTGCTTAGTTTCATATCTCTTGATGCATATAGTTGGGAACGTCTTCTAAATTCTTGTCTCTTACTTTTCTTCAGATGGTGAGGACTCGCAACTAGAGGGATGGCAAGGATGAGGAGGAGAACCATGGAGCACCTTAGAACAACATTGGACAAGGACCTGCCCAAGGAGCTATTAATATTGAGTAGCTATTGGCTATGCAAAACCAGCTCATGCAGACCATGATACAGACTATGGGACAGCTACAGGTTGGTAACGTCAACAATCAGCCCCACATGCCTCCACTGCCACCCCCACCTCCTCATAACCAGTTGGGAGAGTATATGAGGACTAGGCCGCCAACCTTCGCTCAGGCCGCTGGCCCTATGGATGCTGATGATTGGCTCAAGTCCGTGGAGAAGAAGCTTGCTATTGTCCAATGCAGTGACCGGGAGGAAGTGCTTTTTGCTTCTCATCAACTAGTTGGAGCAGCTGCGGATTGGTGGGATTCCTTATGCAATGCTCATGAGAACCAAGAGAGGATTACTTGGGCCGAATTCAAGGAGAGTTTTCGTTCTCATTATGTGCCGGAGGGAGTTATGATCTTGAAGAGGCAAGAATTTGACAACTTGAGGCAAGAAAGATCGAGTGTGGGTGAATATCTCAATAGATTCACTCAACTTTCAAGATATGTGCCTGAGGATGTGAGCTGGGACAGCTGGAAGCAATACTTGTTCATGAGAGGCTTGAACAATGAGATCCAAGTGCAATTGTTGAATTGTGATTATGCCAACTTCCAGAAGCTTGTGGACAAAGCAATTGTGGTTGAGAACAAGGTTCGTGAGATGGAACAAGACAATGAGAAGAAGACGCCACATCAAGGACAGCAACAAGGAAGTAATGTGTTCCCTCGCTTTGCACCACCCAATGTGCCTTACATCAGCTCTTCTGTGCCTGCTCATCACCCTCAAAATGCACTGCGCCCAACTTAGTTTGTGCAGCAGCGCCCTGTCATGCAAGCACCTAGGCCTCCAATGCCTTTTGCACCTCGTGCTAACTTTCCTGGTGCGAATGTTCAAAATCAAGTTTGTCCAAATTCTGGTGGAGTAAATAAGTGCTATACCTGTGGAGAATCTGTACACTTTGCGCATCAATGTCCTAAGTCAGGCCTTGGTTAAGGAAGCAATGCATCGAGGCAAAACCCAAGACCCAATGGAGGACAGCCACAAGGGAACCGTGGACAGTAGAATTTTGCTCGTGGCAACGTGAACCATGTATCTACAGAAGATGCTCAACAAGCGGAAGATGTGGTCATTGGTATGTTTCTCGCCAACACCAACCCCGCGACTATGTTGTTTGATTCTGGAGCATCACATTCATTCATTGCATCGACATATGTGGCCAAGCATAGTTTGCCTATCTCTCATATGAAGTTTACTCTATTGGTTAAGTCTCCTGGAGGAGAGATGAGGACAAATATAGTAAGTCCAAAAGTAAGCCTTAGAATAAGGGGGGTAGACTTCTCGGCCAACCTCATTGTTTTGGAATCTCAAGGATTGGACATTATACTTAGTATGGACTGGTTGAGGAAGCACAATGGAGTTATTGAGTGTGCCACAAAGATGGTGAAGTTGACCAATGAGGAAGGAATCACCATAGAATTCGAAGCATCTCAACATGCACCAAAACAAGTAGAGCTGAATCATATGGACGGTGCTCCAATTGAGGAGATTTCGGTGGTGTGTGAATTTTTGGATGTTTTTCCGGACGAGTTGCCAGGTATGCCACCTGACCGAGACATTGAGTTTGTTATTGATTTAATATCTGGAACTGCACCTATAGCTAAGAGGCCATATAGGATGCCTCCCATGGAATTAGCGGAGCTCAAGAAGAAAATTCAAGAGCAACTAGAGAAAGGTTTTATTCGCCCTAGCTCTTCACCTTGGGGAGCGCCCGTGCTGTTTGTAGACAAAAAGGATGGATCCCAAAGGATGTGTGTGGATTACCAAGCTCTCAACGAGGTGACAATCAAGAACAAGTACACCTTTCCACGCATAGAAGACTTGTTTGATCAGATGAAGGGTGCTTGTGTCTTCTCTAAGATCGATTTGAGGTCGGGATACTTTCAAATGAAGATTAGGCCATCGGACATACCTAAGACAGCTTTTACGACACGATATGGATCTTATGAGTACACTGTGATGTCCTTTGGATTGACCAATGCACCTACATACTTTATGTACCTCATGAATAAGGTCTTTATGGAGTACTTGGATAAGTTTGTTGTGGTTTTTATTGATGACATTATGATCTACTCGAAGGATGAGAAGGAACATGAGGGACATTTGAGGCTTACATTGCAGAAATTGAGGGAGCATCAATTGTATGCCAAGTTCAACAAGTGTCAGTTTTGGTTGAGAGAGGTGTCGTTTTTGGGTCATATCATCTAAGGAGGAGGAGTATCGGTCGACCCCGGGAAGGTTAGAGACGTGTTAAAATGGGAGCCGCCGCAAAATGTCAAGGAAATAAGGAGTTTTCTTGTAATGGTTGGATATTACCGCAGATTCATCAAGGACTTTTCCAAGATAGCCGAGCCAATGACGGAGTTGCTAATGAAGTGGAAGGCGTTTCAATGGACTGAAGCTTGTCAAAACAGTTTTGAGTAGTTGAAGAAGAGGTTAACTACAGCCCCAGTTTTAGTATTGCCGAATGTAAGCAAGAGTTTTGACATATATTGTGATGCATCGAGACAAGGACTTGGATGTGTGCTCATGCAAGAAGGTCACGCAGTTGCATATGCATCGAGGCAATTGAAGAAACATGAGCAGAATTACCCGACACAAGATTTGGAACTTGCAGCCGTAGTACACGCGTTGAAGATTTGGAGACACGATATCCTTGGACATAGGTGTGAAATTTATACGGACCATAAGAGTCTTAAGTATATTTTTAAACAAATGGATCTGAATTTGAGGCAACGGAGATGGTTGGAGCTTATCAAGGATTATGATTTGGGAATCAATTATCACCCGGGAAAGGCCAATGTAGTGGCCGATGCTTTAAGTCGAAAAGGCGTAAGTCATCAACTCACGGTTCGAGAATTACCATCCGAGTTATGTAAGGAGTTACAACAGTTGAATCTCGGATTTGTAAATGAGATGGGGATGATGGAGTTAAATCCGACTTTGGAGTGAGAAATTCGAGAGGGCCAGATGAGGAAATCCAAGAAATCAAGGAAAGGACCCAAGAGGGAAGAGAATTCAGGTTCGATGAGGATGAACATGGTACCTTATGGCTCGGAAAAAGGATTGTTGTGCCTAATATGAAGCATATTCGGGAGACAATATTAAAGGAGGCGCATGACTCACCATATTCAATTCACCCAGGTTGTACCAAGATGTACAAAGACTTGAAGACGTGTTATTGGTGGGCTAGCATGAAAAAGGACATAGCCGAATACGTAGCCTTGTGTGATGTGTGCCAACGAGTTAAGGCGGAACATCAAAGGCTAGCTGGATTATTGCAGCCATTGAAAATTCAGGAGTGGAAGTGGGCAGAGATCGGTACAGACTTTATAGTTGGTTTACCGCGTACTTAGTCCGGTTATGACTCAATTTGGGTAATTGTGGACCGTTTAACCAAGTCTGCTCATTTTGTTCCTGTCAAGACCACCTATACCACCGCGAAGCTAGCAGAATTGTATATGGAGCATATTGTGTGTCGACATGGAGTCCTGAAGAAAATAGTCTCGGATAGAGGTTCTCAATTTACCTCCAGATTTTGGCAGAAATTGCATAAAGCATTGGGAACGAGGTTGAATTTCATCTCAGCATATCACCCTCAAACGGATGGACAAACTGAGAGGACCAATCAGATTTTGGAGGACATGTTAAGAGCTTGTGCTTTGAAGCATAGGAAAAGTTGGGAAAAGAGCTTGCCATATGTAGAATTTTCATACAACAATAGTTACCAAGCAAGCTTGAAGATGTCACCTTATGGAGCACTATATGGAAGGAAGTGTAGGACACCTTTATTCTGGAATGAAACTGGAGAAACTCAAGTATTTGGTCTGGATATGTTGCTAGAAGCTGAAAAGCAAGTTCAGATTATTCGGGAAAACTTGAGGGTCGCTCAATCAAGGCAAAAAGGCTATGCAGACAATAGGAGAAGAAAACTAGCCTTTGAAGTGGGAGACTTTGTTTACCTCAAGGTGTCACCTATGCGAGGTCATAAGAGGTTTAACATAAGAGGCAAGCTAGCACCTCATTATATTGGACCAGTCAAGATTTTGGACAAAAGAAGAGAAGTGGCGTATAAGTTGGAGATGCCAACTCATATTTCAGATGTTCATGATGTCTTTCATGGTTCCCCTCTCAAGAAGTGCTTGAGAGTACCAGAAGAACAAGTGTCGATGGAAGAATTGGAACTAGAGGAAGATTTGACTTATGCCGAGTAACCGATCAAAATCTTGGAAACTAAGGAGAGGGTCACAAGGAACAAGGTCACCATATGGAAGGTTCAATGGAAGCATCACACAGAAAAAGAAGCAATGTGGGAGCTAGACGATGATCTCAAGAAGGAATTTCTCTATCTCTTCTCTTTCATGTCGAATCTCGAGGGCGAGATTCATTGTAGGGGGGGGTAGGTTTGTAACACCCTCATTTTCATGCATCATGCCCTGCATACATTCATATATGTGTCTAACATTAATCCACATAAAAAGGAACAAGCTTAAAATGATTTAGAAACGAAACCGCACCTAAGAATTCTGGAAAGTGCGGACAAGTCCGATTTTGGTGCGGACTAGTCCGATTTCTCTTTGACTTCGATTGGACTTGTCCGTTTTTTTGCAGACTAGTCTATTTTTGCCTTTGGGCACTTTTGGTCTTGTCCGGCTTAGTGCGGACTAGTCTGGTGTTCCAAGAATTCTTAAAAATTCGCTAAGTCCCTGGACTTGTCCGGACTAGTCCGGTCTTCCAATAGACTTGTCCTTTTTTTCCTCTGACTGAAGTCGGATTTGTCCAATTTTAGGATAGACTTGTCTATTTTTTCCCTCTGGATAAGTTCTTACTTGTCTGATATTCAGTCCAGACTTGTCTGATTTCTTTCTGACTAACTTCAGACTAGTCTGGTCCTTTTTGGACTTGTCCGATAAATCGCGACTCCGAGGTGATCTTTTGTTTCACGACTTGCTTCTTGGGTTTTATGTTAGGTGGGCCTAGGGATGTTGTGCCTAACTCTTTTAGAGTCCATGAGGGACTCTAAACCGGCCTCTACTCATCTCAAACTCGAAATCCATCTAACCCTAGCCTCCACCTCTATATAAACAACCCCACCCCTTGGCTTGACATCTATTTGCCACTTTTCCACCCCACCCAAACCCTAGTTTGTGGAGAGACGCCATCAAGGAGGGAGGAGGAGATCCCAAGCAAGAAGAGGAGGAGGAGGAAACGAAAGAGGATCAAGATCTCCATCAACTTTCGTTCTTCATCACCAATTCATCTCCAAGATCATCATCAACCCTAGATCATCAAGATCCAAGTGTTGTCTCCAAGTTTCTTGATTCATTGGAGTCCTAAACACCTGGTATACCTTCTATAATATTTTCCTTACGTGAATTCAACCCCAATTCTCCAAATTCACGTCGATCCAGAAAACCCTAATATGCTGTTCTCGTGCAGTGCAGACTTGTCCGGTCCCTAGCGGACTAGTCCGATTTTTCTGGTTAATTTCTGATTGAATTAATTCTAAATTTGATCTAATCAACTCCAAACCTGTATAAACTTGTTAAAATCTGTTAGAACTAGTTAGTGATCATTAAAGCAACTCATTAACAAGTTCCACCTTGCATTTGCATTAATCATGCATGTCGCATCATATTGAGTAATATTTGTGCACTCTTTATTTGTGTTTCTTGACTTGTATGTTTATTGTGTGGATTAGACGGATTTGCGCTAGAGAGTGTCGTGGAGGATCTGTAGCACCAAGAGTTTGAAGTCTTTGATCCTAATCAAGCTCAAGGGCAAGGCAAGTGTCCTTGAAGCATATTAATCCTATTTTAAAATAAATGTTTTGTTTGCAAAACTGCATGCTGTGTCAATTTGATCGAAAATCCAATGGTAGGAAGTTTACTAGATTGGTTTGACCACCCTTGTCATCTGGAATTTAAGGTAGAGAGTTGGGAAGGGCTTTTTACCTTTTTGCTTCGCTTAATTAATTGGGATGGAAAGACAACTACACCACATAACTTAATTATGCCTTATGAGATTTGATTAACATGAACTGGTTAATATGATATGGTAATGGGTGGTCTAAGCAAGACTGGTATGTGGATGGGTTGGGTGATATGGGGCTTTGCTAGTGCTATTTGGACCACTAAGGATGCTCTGGGAAGGGGAAGTCGGATAGGGTTCGTTTATCATTGGTGGGACTACTCTGGGATCCGAATGGCTCAAGAGGGGGCCCTTGGTTGAAGATGTGCTCAATTGGAGGCATCGCCACCAGTGAAACCTTAGTGGGGTCTAAATAGGCTAGTAATCCCTTTGTAAGGTTATTTTGTGATCTCTTGGCCACACACCTAAGGAAGTGTGAGACGGCATAATTGAGATTTTCTAGTCACTGCAAGGTGATGAAATCACAAACACGTGGGTAAAGTGGTACAAACTCTGCAGAGTGTTAAAACTATCATGATAGCCGTGTTCCCGGTTATGAGCGCCTGGATGACCTACATGATTAGAGGGGTTTTGGTATTGGGATGGTTTCTGGGATGGTTATGGTTTGGTAATGGATATGGCTAGTTATGAATTAAATTCTGGTATTGAATATGGTTATTGGTATATGGATGATGGATATGGAACATGGACTGGTACTATGTTATTAATTATGGTTTATGATGGGATTACTTAACATACATGATGTATATTGCTTTTCCAAATGTTTTACTGTACTTTTCAGCACTTAGCCTTTATTATATTTGCCGTTTGAATCAGCTACATGTCATACTTTCCACACTTGCTGAGTACAACATGTACTCACTCTTGCAATCCCCCCACCAACAGTTGCAGGTCAGGATTAGGATTATAACGTCGATAATGCGGAGTACTAGGTCGTGTCTACCATCAGCTTGCATGTGGTGTTGATTGGAGCTGCGCATATATCTCTTTTGTTTATGCTGCTTAGTTTGCTTAGTTGCTTATTTAGTTCATTTCCGTTGCATTAGTTGAACTTGTCATTAATAATTCATTAGAGCTTGTATTCGAGGATAATCTGGTTGTGTAATAAAAGTACTTAATTAATCTTGTTATGTGGTAATTTTCTTTATATCCTTTTGTGAATGCACTCGTGTGTGTGTGTGTTGAACATCCTGGGCACACATATGTATTTACTTGGTTCATTTTCAGAACCGAGTGTCACATTTTATTTCAAAGATTACCCCGTCAATGACGAATGGGCTCGCGTCCACTTCGGTGGAAGAGTCGAAGTTATCACACCAAGCGAACCATTGTCATGATTGGAAGTTGGAAGCTTGAGGGCGGCGGCCTGACACGACGCTCGGAACCAATACCGTTTTCGTATTGGGAATCGGCGACCTTCAATTGCGTGAGATCTCCATGCCAGGATCTCATGTGCCGCGTCAAGAAGAGCCACATGCCGATGGTTTAACTACAGACCGTCACCCCAACAGCACATGGAAAGACCTTTGAAGCCGCAACGCAGGAATCGATGATGGCCCCACCTCTGGCAGAATAGTTTCACCCAAAGGGTTTCTCCCAGAGGTGGGCCAGAGGGCCACTATCAGTACCCTGCGTACCGGGTACCCCATGATACCGCAAGTAAATTCACGGAGTTCCACCTGTATGAGTTGAAGACCTCCAAAGGCTACACGTGTCTCGCAGCATTGGACCCGTCTCCCTCTTTTGGGTAGCTCCGGCACTGCCACGTGTAAAGCAAGGCCAGACCTAACTCCCTGTATAGGGAGGCTCTGGTCATGCAATGTGTCCAGTGGCCCCGAACCTAACCCCCAGTAGAGGGAAGCTCCGGTGCTTCCACGTGTATAGCAGCTCCGGACCTGCCTCCACATAGAGGGAAGCTCTAGAGCTGCCACGTGTCAAGCCTCCGGACCTAAGCCGCAACGGGAAGACTGCCGTATCTCCAACGGCACAGACATTCAAGGGGCAGTTAAAGCAGCCGTTACAAGACATGATTACGTGTCATTAATGCCATGTTAATGACACACGATCAGAAGACCTTTAGTACTAGTAACGCCACCATTAAGGCACGTTATTACACTATTAATTATGCTTAATACATACAAATCGTATATTAGGTAATTAAAGACCGCCATGGCCACATGTTGGGTCAGGCTAATATTGTAACAGCCAGTCCTTGGACTACAAAAGGAATGTGTTGCATGGTAGAAACTGGTCCACTCGACCAAGCTCATATGCACAGATACACACACTTATACAATCAACTACCACCCCGTGGAGTAGGGTATTACACTCAGGCGGCCCGAACCATGTAAAACTCCCTATATCATCATCTCGTTCATAATCTTACACGTGCCCCAACAGAATACGAACCTCCGTGGACTACGCTTTAGTAGTACCAGGGGAAGTGTCGATTGCACACTTCGACACCCTCCATACATGAGTGTAGTCACAACATCTAGCCACGACAGTGTGCTCTGCGCGAGGGGACTGTGGAGCTCCTGGAGCAGGTGCTCCAGCCAGGAGGGCTCAACTACACCATTGGCCAGGAAGCCTCAGCCACATTATTGGCCACGACTTGGTACTCGACCTCAGCACTGGAGCACGACACGATTTGTTGCCGCTTCGATGATCAGGAATCGAGGTTGCAGCCCAAGAACCAGCATAGCCAAACGTGGACCTACGCATGTCTAGGCAACCCCCCAGTCAGCGTCGGTGTAGACGACCAGCTCGGACGTCGAGTCATAGTGGAGAAGGCTATAGTCGATTGTGCCCCGGAGGTACCAGAGGATCTGCTTTACAACAGTGAGGTGCGACTCCTGAGGATCCTGCATGTGGAGGTACGCCTGCTGAACATCAACGTAGATATCCGACCGGATGAAGGTGAGATCTTGGAGGGCACCTGCAAGACTGTTGTAAGCAATGGGATCGATGACAGGAGCCCCACCAACTGGGGAGAACTTGGCCTGGGTATCCACCGGAGTAGAGCACATCTTGCAATAAGTCATGCCCACTCGCTCAAGTATCTCCACACAGTACTACCGCTATTGAAGGAAGTGGCCATCGATTCGATGCTCGACTACAACACCCAAAAAGTGGTGAAGTTGACCCAAATCCTTCATAGGAAACCCATAGACAAAGAGTGAGGTGTTTGACTTAGCCTCTACAAAGCCCAGCGAGACCAAGAATGAGGCAAACCAACTGTACCAAGATCGAGATGCCTGCTTCAAACCATACAAAAACTTGTTCATCTTGCAGACTATGTCTGGATGTCTGGATGAGCTGAATCCACAAACCTTGTCGGCTGACTGCAGTACACTATCTTTATCAGAGTGTCACGGAGGAAGGCGTTCTTGACATCCAACTGATGGACAGGCCAAGACCGTGGGAAAGCCAATGAGAGAATAGTACGGACATTGGCTGACTTCACTACTGAACTTAAGGCATTGTCGTAGTCCACTCCAGGGAGCCGAGTGAAACCTCAAAGGACCCGTCGAGTTTTCTCTTGAGAAAGTCATCTTCTTTCTTCTTGTGAGTGAACAACCACTTGCCAGTGACAATGTACCACGGCTGAGACGTGGCACCAAGTCCCATGTCCTGTTGGTAGGCGAGAGTGCTATAGATAGAGGATGGTATAGGCAAGATCAACAAAGAAGTAGGTGATGAAGAAGTAGTCGAAGAGAAGACGATGTCGGAGAAGCGCTCAACGGGTCGAAGGAACCCGACATCCCACCGAGTCACCATCGAGTGGACGTGAGGTGTGGGAGAGGAGGCCAAAATCTGGTGTGTTGTGGTAGGAAGCACTAGAGTGAGCCACCCAATAGGGTGTCGGAGGTGGTTGGGGATGCATCGCCAAAAATGAGTGTGCAGGTGCACAATCAGGCCTGCTGAAAATTGGAGTAGCTAGAAGAGTTGGATGGGGAAACGACAGGGTGGTGTCCAAGTACTGGTGGACCCATGGATATCTAGCTAGTCCACGGTCCAAAAACACCACGTCGACACCTGCGGTGGCTGTGATTACCACTACCGGAGGCATCAGGAGCCCCGGGAGAGGCAGAAGGGTGAGGAATGCCAGGTTGTGGCACACAGTCTATAACCAGAGGTGCGGTCAAGTAAGCCACGATCATAGAGGAAGGAGAACACGACGGCTATCCGGAGCCGTAGAGAGTTGTGGCAATCGAAGGGCCAACTGTAGCAGCAGTCAAACCCACGATGTCATCTAGATCAACTACAGTGGTGGCGGTGGTCGTCGAATCAGGTACGATAGCACTCATGACGGTTGCGGCCGTGCTGAGAAAGCCAATGAGAGAATAGTGCGGACAGTGTACGGCTTCACCACTGGGTTGGAGGTCTTGTTGTAGTCAACTCCAGGGAGCTGAGTGAAACATCGAAGGACCCATCAAGCTTTCTCTTCAGAAAGCCATCCTCTTTCTTCTTGTGAGTGAGCAACCACTTGCTAGTGACAATGTTGCCACGGCTGGGACGTGGCACCAAGTCCCATGTCCTGTTGGTAGGCGAGGGTGCTACGGATAGAGGATGGTATAGGCGAGATTGATGAAGAAGTAGGTGATGAAGAAGTAGTCGAAGAGAAGACGACCTCGGAGAAGCGCTCAACGGGTCAGATGAACCCGACATCCCGCCGAGTCACCATCAGTTGGACGTGATGTGAGGGAGAAGAGGCCAATGTCTAGTGTGGTGTGGTAGGAAGAACTAGAGTGAGCTACTCAATAGGGTGTCGGAGGTGGCTGGGGATGCAGTGCTAAAAATGAGTGCACAGGTGGACAATCGGGCCTGCTGAAAATCGAAGTAGCTAGAAGAGTTGGATGGGGAAACGTCAGGGTGGTGTCCAAGTACCGGTGGACCCATGGATATCTGGCTAGTCCACGGTCCAAAGACACCACGTCGACACCTGCGGTGGCTGTGATTACCACTACTGTAGGCATCAGGAGCCCCGGGAGTGGCAGAAGGGTGAGGAACGCCAGGTGTTGGCACACAGTGTGAAATCAGGGGTGCAATCAAGTAAACCACAGTCATAGAGGAAACAAAACACGACGGCTGCCCGGAGCCATAGAGAGTTGTGGCAATCGAAGGGCCAACTGTAGCAGCGGTCAAACCCATGGTGTCATCCAGATCGACTACAATGGTGGCGGTGGTCATTGAATCAGGTACGGTAGCGCTCTTGATGGAAGGGGTCGTGGTGAGGACATCCACATGCACACGCAACCAGAGAACGACGAGCCGCAACACACGGTTTGCAGCTAGAAGGGATGACATCACAGAGCTAGCGGTGACTATGGAGGACAGAGCCGCGCTGGGAGTCAAGGTGCGACAGTGGCCCGATGGTGTCGACAGGAACCATAGGAGTGATGTTGGTGGGCGTAGTGACAAGCAGTAGCTCGATGCTCGAGTCGGCGACAGGGGCTGGCCTCGAGGTCGCAAGCGCGACCAGCAACGGTCTGGATCGAGCTAGCACATCCGAGCGTATACTAGTTCGAGCGGGTGCACGCCAAGAAGGCAAGATGGTGGTGACAGCCAGAGGCGACGCGAGGAGCAGGCCGGTAGCAGCAATTGGTAGCAGGATGAATCGTGTGTCAGGAGGGGGAAGATAGGCAGCACTACGGCCCTATTTTGCACAACTGGAACTTGTTACAAAAGCAGCTTGTTTGAAAAGTTGGTGGAAAGCAACTTCTGCCTATATCCTGCTTTTAGTTCATTCTGAGAAGCAGCTGAACTAATAAGCTGTTATAGAAGCTTCCTGTTTGGCACACCCTCAGCTTATTTTGATGAAGAAGCTGCAGCAGAAGTTGTGCCAAATAGGGCCTACATCTGGAGTTGGCCTGGGAGGCCGCACCTTTGGATGCAGGGTAGGAACTGACAGCTCGAGCCCTCATGGGAAGTGGACGCATGACTGGGACTGAGGCGGGCACCGAAGTCGCACGACAACGCCTCATGACTCGATGGCTGCACGCTGGCTGATTCTAGCGTTAGCTTGCCAGGCTGACGATAAGGAGGCGGCACATGTCCCAGATCTAGGCGCGGCGGTGGAAAATCGCCGTCTGGCGGTGGGCAGAGTGACGGGCGCACTCATGAGAGAAGTGTGGGGAACAACAATTGAGTCCACTGGTGCAGCCAGGGAGGGAAGGAGGGCACACAACTCGCCGGAGGAGAAGGGGGTCGGCGATGGCCCAAATCTGGGCATGGCGGCAGAAAATCACTGTCGACGGTGGGCAGAGCGACAGGCACACCCTTGGTAGAAGCACGAGGCGCGGCAACCGGGTCCGCCGATGCGGCCAGGGAGGAAAGGAGGGTGCATGACTTGCTGGAGAAGGGGTCCAGCGGCAACGCACGCACGGAAGGTTTAACGATGACGCGCACGGGATGACTGGTGACTTTGGACCTGGGCCCCCTGGTGCGGCAGCCTTGGGGCCACCTAGGGTCGCGCGCGCATAAGGAGGGTGTGGCCAGGAGATATGCCCGGAAGATTTTCTATAGAAGAATATATTCCTAGAGATATAGATTAGATAATAATCTATTAGGAGTCCTGTTTTGAATTAGAGATCAAGTTGTAAGGGTTTGGGACTCTCTCAGAACCCCCTATATAAGAAAGGGTGCACCCTCCCTCTGTAATACACCCTATAATTGTTCAATGTAAGTCTCTTCCACCCAGGAAAGCCCCCACGGTAGCACATATTCCCACGTTCCCATCTGATTTCACCCAGATCAGATAAAGGAGCATCTTACTTTGTTCTCTCCCTGTTTTCTCTGTTTTGCGCCTTGTTCTCCTGCTCAAATCTCCCTACCGTAATCGATTTGATCTGGTAAAACAAATCAGATCAGCACTGCTGCAAGGGTGAGTTACAGGGCCAAACAGGCCAGATTTCCAACAATCATGGTAATTAGAGCCATGTCGACGGACCCCAGTAGACCCCTCCTCCCAGCAACACCAGCGGTACCGGTCCTGTGACCGACGGCAAGATCAAGACAACCCCTCAAGTAGTTCGTGAGGTGAACACGGGGACCGGGTTTCCGCTACTCACAAAGACCGACTACGCGGAGTGGGCAGTCATGATGGACATCAAGCTAAAGTCCCGAATGTTGTGGGAGGCGGTGAGCTCTGAAGGCGTGGCAACGCAGCATGAGGACATGACGGCGCTGGACATCCTCGTCAGCATCGTCCTACCGGAGATGATCACGATGATCGGGAAGAAGATGGCGAAGGAAGCGTGGGACATGATCGCCCTGATGCAGTTGGGGCCAACCGTGTGAAGAAGACCATGGCACGTCAACTCAAACGAGAGTTCGAAAACGCCGTGTTCAAGGATGGCGAGAGTGTGGAAGACTTCTCCCTTCGTCTGAGTGACATGAGTGACATCATTGCTTGCCTCGAGGCACTAGGGGAGAAGATCGACGAGGTCGTGGTGTTCAAGAAGCTCCTTTGAAGCGTTCCAAAATGCTTCGAACAGATCATGGTGACGATCTCGACCCTACTGGATGTGTCGACGCTCACATTGTCAGATGTGATGGGGCGGCTAAGGGCTGCCAAAATCACCTTTGACACGTCGTAGCGCAAGGGAGGAGTGCACAACGGCAAGTTTTACCTGACTCAGGAGTGGGGGGAACGGCAGAAGGAGGCGCGAGGTGATGAGGGTCTTCAAAGAAGGGCGGCCGCAAGGGCGCATCCAAAAAGAAGAAGGGTTCCAAGAAGGACATTCCACGGAACCAGTGCAGGAAGTGTGGCAAGAAGGGCCATTGGGCCAAGGAGTGTCGTTCGAAGAAGAAGCAGCAAGAGGAGCCGCAGCAGCAGGCACATGTGACAAAGGCAGGGGAGGATGGCGCCTTGTTCATGACAAGGGCGATCTCAGTACCGGAGGATCCTGTACGCGAACATTCCACCCGTCCACTGGAGATAGTGGAGGAACGCGTCTTTGCGCATCGTGGCCATCACTACGACAACTCTGACGATGCCCTTTGTTACCTCTACACGGGCGCGACCAACCACGTGACTGGTTCGCGCGCTGTCTTCTCCAAGCTCGACGAGAACGTTGTCGGCACCAGAAAGTTTGGTAACAACTCAGTCGTGTAGATCGAGGGGAAGGGCACAGTCATGTTCGCTTGGTACACGGGTGAGCATCGGCAGCTCACTGGCATCTACCTCATCCCGCTTCTCACCACCAACCTCATCAACCTCGGGCAGCTGGATGAGAATTGCTACAGTGTCACCATGCATGCAAGGGTGATGCACATTCGAGACAAGCAAAACCGTCTTATCACACAGGTGTGGCGCGACGACAACAAGCTATACCCCATCAGGCTCAACATCACGTGTCTAGTTTGCCTGACCGTGCGGCGTGGTGATGTTGCGTGGCATTGGCATGAACGCTACGGACATGTCAGCTTCCAGGCGCTTTGGAAGCTGGCAAAGGAGGAGATGGTGCTTGGGCTTCCACAAATTGATCACGTCGATCAATTTTGAGGCTTGCTTGGTCGGAAAGCAGAGATACTCCAGCTTCCGCACGCAATCTTGTCAGTGCACGGAGGGCGCGCTATACCTCATCCACAGCGACACCTGCGGTCCGATCACGCTAACGACTCCAGGCGGCCAGAAGATGTTATTGCTGCTAGTGGACGACATGAGCCGCTACATGTGGCTCTATATCCTAGCAAGCAAGGACAAGGCACCTCACTTAATTCAACGAGTCCAGACAACAACAACAACAACAACAACAACAACAACAACAACAACAACAACAACAACAACAACAACAACAACAACAACAACCAAGCCTTTGTCCCAAACAAGTTGGGGTCGGCTAGAAATGAAACCCAACAATTTTTGAAGAAAAGTAATAGAAAATAGATGAGAGTAAAAGAAAATACAAATAAAATAAGATTCTACATTTTATTTATTTTAGAAATGGATTAATAAGAAATAATATAAGAGTAACAAAATACAAATAAACTAAGATTTTGGCACATGAATTGCTAATTTCTATGCAGTCCTATCATGCACCAAATCACTAGGTATGTCCCACCCCTTTAAGTCTACTTTTACCGCCTCCTGCCATGTCAACCTTGGTCGACCTCTACCTCTCCTAAAATTTTCTCTACTCTTTATAATCCCACTGTTAACCGGTGCTTCTGGAGGTCTCCGTTGGATATGCCCAAACCACCGTAGGCGATGTTGGACTAGCTTCTCCTCAATCGGTGCCACCCCTACCCTATCACATATCACCTTGTTCCTAATTTTGTCTCTTCTTGTCTGAATGCACATCCACCGTAGCATGCGCATCTCAGCAAAACTCATTTATTGGACATGTTGTCTTTTAGTTGGCCAACATTCTACTCCATACAGCTTCGCAGGTCTGATCACCGTCCTATAGAATTTACCTTTCAACTTTTGTGGAACTTTCTTATCATATAAGATTCCAGATGCTTGCCGCCACTTAGTCTATCCAATCTTGATCCTGTGTTAAACATCTTTGTCAATATCACCATTGTTTTGTAACATTGATCTTAAATATCGATATTTGTCCCTCCTAGGTACTACTTGTCCTTGTAAACTAACATTTCCCTCCTCGCACCTGACATCACTAAAGTCGCATCTCATATACTCGGTCTTGGTTCTACTAAGTCTAAAACCCTTGGACTCTAAGGTATGCCTCCATATCTCCAATTTTCTATCTACACTATTCCTAGTTTCATCTACCAACACTACATCATCAGCAAAGAGCATACACCAAGGAATATCCCCTTCTATATCCTTTGACACCTCATCCATCACTAAGGAAAAGATATATGGACTTAAAGTTGATCCTTGGTGTAGCCCTATTGTGATAGGAAAAGTATCGGTCTCACTATCCCTTATGTGCACACTTGTCACCACATTATCGTACATATCCTTGATAAGGTTAATATACTTTGTTGGGACTTTGTGTTTCTCTAGCGCCCACCACATGACCGGCCTTTGTAACTTATCGTGTGCCTTCTCCAAGTCAATTAACACCATATGTAGATCCTTCTTTTGCTCCCTGTATCTCTCCATAAGCTGCCGGAGTAAGAAAATCGCCTCCATAGTGGACCTCCCGGGCATAAAACCAAACTGGTTTTTAGGGACATTGGTCACTTTCCTCAAGCAGTGTTGAATCACTCTATCCCAGAGCTTCATAGTATGACTCATAAGCTTAATTCCTCAGTAATTAGTACAACTTTGAACATCTTCTTTATTTTTGAAGATGGGTACTAAAATATTTTTCCGCCACTCTTCAGGCATTTTGTTTGACTGAAAAGTGCGTTTGAATAGTTTAGTGAGCCATACTATTGCTACATCCCCCAGACATCTCCACACCCCAATGGGTACATCATCGGGGCCGAGGGCGTTTCCTCCTTTCATCCTTTTTAAGGCCTCTCTAACCTCAGACTCTTGTATCCTCTGCACGAATCGCTTGTTGGAATTCAGCAATTCCAGACGATGGTTGAATTTGAGTTTGGGAGAAGGCTGAAGCTACTTCCTACTAATCGTGGAGGGGAGTTCACCTCACAGGAGTTCAACTCAGAGCCCCATACACAACGCAACAAAACGGGGTTGTGGAGCTGCGCAACCAGGTGGTGGTTGGGATGACGAGAAGCATGTTGAAGGCGAAGCGTATGCTAGGGTTCATTTTGGGTGAGGCGGTCTTGACGGTCGTCTACATCTTGAATAGATCCCCCACCCGTGGCCTCGACGGGAAGACACCGTATGAATCTTGGCACGGGGAGCGACCCATCAATTACTTCTGAACTTTTGGGTGCGTGCGGCATGTCAAAAACATGAGGTCCCACCTAAAAAAGTTGGAAAATCGGAGTACACCGATGGTTTTTCTTGACTATGTTGCAGGGATGAAGGGCTACTAGATGTACAATCCGGCTGACGGACGCACACACATATCACACGACGTGATATTCGACAAGGCGTCCAAGTGGGACTGGGGTGAAGGAGTTGAAGAAGAGGACTATGACATGTTCTACATTGACTCCATGGGTTTAGCACCTGCTGGACCCGCTGTTCCAGCATGTGGCGAGGTGCTGCAGAGCCCGAAGGGGTCGAACAACACCCCTGCAGCGCCCAGGAGGGGCGCAAAAGGGTCTGTCAAGACCCCAGGGGCACCTACGCAGCAGCTCAGGGCTGCTGGTAGGTGACCAGCTTCCCCCTCAGCTCCTTAGAGGCTCCTGCAGGTTCTGTCCAGCGTAGAACAGACCTGAGACGGCTCTGTGCAGGGGTCAACAATAGCTGGAGGGTCCGGATTTGAAGATTTCAGCACCTTCGTCACCCCTCGGCATCCTGCACAACCCATTCGCTTTGCTACCCCGCCGACGGATGTCGGTCGCAACGTCGACGCCTACCACGACGACGACATCGCACTCCGGTTCTGCACGATCCACAACGTGCTGGAACCCTCACCCCTTCTAGGTGTGCACCATGCCACCGAGCCTGGAGGATGGGGAGCTCATGTTCACCACCGCAGAGGAGCCTACGGCCTTCACCGATGCTGACGAACACCCGTGCTGGAGACGGGCCATGCTCAAGGAGATGGAGTCCATAGAAGAGAACAAGACGTTGCAACTTGTTGATCTTCCTGCAAGACACAAGCCCATCGGCCTCAATTGGGTCTTCAAGGTGAAGAGGGACGGGCATGGAGAGGTGGTGAGGCACAAGGATCAATTGGTGGCTAAAGGCTATGTCGAGCGGCAAGGAATAGACTTTGATGAGGTATTCGCTCCTGTAGCCCGTCTCGAGTATGTTCGCTTGCTCCTTGCAGTTGTCGCGCACAAGGGGTAAGAGGTACACCACATGTACATGAAGAGTGCCTTCCTGAACAGCAATCTGATGGAGGATGTGTACGTCTCCCAACCCGTTGTATTCATCATCGACGGAGCCGAACACAAGGTGTACCAGCTCAAGAAGGCATTGTATGGACTTCATCAGGCGCCCAAGGCCTGGAATGCCAAGCTCAACGATAGATTGCTATCACTTGGTTTCCAGAAGAGTACTAGAAAGCATGGGATCTACTTCTGTAGAGCTAGAGTGGAGAAGCTCATCGCTGATGTGTAAGTCGATGATCTCGTGATCACAAGAGGGGGCGACATCAAGAAGTTCAAGGAGGAGATGATGAAGGGGTTCAAGATGAGCGACTTGGGCCTCTTGTCGTATTATCTTGGTCTGGAGGTGCTACAGTCTCAAGTAGGGATAAGCGTTGCAGGCGGCCTACGCTTCCAAGCTTGTCTCAAAAGTTGGCCTGGAGGAGTGCAACCCTTGTGCATTCCACATGGAGCAAGGCTCTAAGCTTTACAAGACAAGTGACAGTCTGTCGGTGCACGCAACAGATTACATGAGTTTGGTGGGAGGGCTGCGATATTTGGTGAACACACGCCCCGACTTTGCCTACTCGGTTGGGTACGTGAGTCAGTTCTTCGAGGAGCCAAGGGAAAAACACTACGCTGCAGTCAAACGCATCATACGCTACATAGCGGGTACGATCCACTTTGGAGTCTTCTATCCAAAGGGAGGCAACATGGAGTTGATTGGCTACACAGATAGCGACTGTGCGAGAGACGTGGAGGACCGCAAGAGCACTAACGGGATGCTGTTTTGTCTTGGAAACAACTATGTTTCGTGGCAGTCCAGCAAGCAGAAGGTGGTGACCCTGTCCTCGTGTGAAGCAGAATATATTGCAGTAGCTCAAGGGGCATGTCAAGGTGTATGGATGGCACGGCTGATGGAAGACTTGGCTGGAAAAGTGAAGGCTCTAGTGCTGCGGGTTGACAACAAGTCTGTTGTAGACTTGGGCAAGAACCCGGTACACCATGATAGGAGCAAGCATATAGACACCAAATACTACTACATACGTGAGTGTGTGGACAACGGTTTTATAGTGCTTGAGCAGATCTCTATGAAGAACCGGATGGCGGACATCTTGACCAAGGCGCTTGAATGACAGAAATTCATCGAGATGAGGAGAAGAATCGGCGTCCTGGACGTGCTGCATGTCCAGGGCCAGGAGGAGAATGACGGGTGACGCTGGACCTGGGCCCTCTGGTGCGGCAACCTTGGGACCCACCAAGGGGCGCGCACGCGCATTTGGAGGGTGTGGCCAGGAGATATGCCTAGAAGATTTCCTCTAGAAGAATATATTCCTAGAGATGTAGATTAGGTAGTAATCTATTAGGTTTCCTGTTTTAAATTAGAGATCAAGTTGAAAGGGTTTGGGACTCTCCCAGAACCCCCTATATAAGCAAGGGTGCGCCCCACCTCTGTAATACACCCCATTATTGTTCAATATAAGTCTCTTCCACCCAGAAAAGCCCCCACGGCAGTACATATTCCCTTGTTCCCATCTGATTTTGCCCAGATCAGATCCAGGAGGCATCTTCTTCTCTGTTCTCTCCCTGTTTTCTCCGTTCTGCGTTAGCAAGCTCCCTGTTCCCCTACACACCTCTCCCTATCGTAACAGATTTGATCTGGTAAAATAGATCAGATCAGCACTACTGCAAGGGCGAGTTACAGGGCTGAACAGGCCGGATTTCTAACACTGGAGGAGGTCGAACGGCGGCACGTGCCCAGATTTGGCGGCGGCGCGCTCGGATCCTGACGCGGCGATTGTCGATGGGTTGAGAGGGGCGTCCGGGTGAACAAAAAACTTTCAATTGATCCAAATACGCTGATGATATCATAACCATCAAAGCATCCCAAAGAGAATTCTTTTCAAGAACCTTATATTCACCTTTGGGGCAGCAACGGGTGTACAAGTAAATCTAAACAAATCATTTATGGTCCCTGTTAATATCCTAGAAGAGAAAGCAATGCTGTTAGCAAACACTTTGGGCTGCCAAATAAGGACCTTCCCCTTCACATACCTAGGTCTCCCGATGAGCCTCACAAAACCAAAGTTTGAGGAATTTGACCCAAATATTCTCTAAAATAGGGAAGTGGCTATCTGCTACGGCTAATTGGTTGTCCATGGCTGGTCAATGAATGCTTGTCAACACTATTATCTCCTCTGTGCTAGGATACTCCATGTGTACCTTGAAACTCAGGCCTACAGTGACACAATGGATAGATCAAATCAGAAGAACTTGTCTTTGGAGAGGGACGGATGTTGCCGGCAAAGGACAACCCATGGTTGCATGAGATATGGTCACGCCACCAAAGGAAAAGGCGGCCTAGGTCATGCAGAGGTCACCTTTAGTAAGGCCAGTCGAGACTCGCCGCTACCTAGATTTATGGAGGTTTTTTCCATTGCAGGCTGGGAGATTTGGCTATTGAGAAACTCAAAAATATTTACAGGAGAATCTCCTACTGTTGCAATTTGGAAATTTTGTTTTATAGCTAATCTAAAACTTCAAAGTCTCAGGTTTAGAACACTAGTTAGGGATCTTCTTTTTACTGGGTTGACGTCCTCTAACCTCTCCCCTTTTCCATCTCAGAAAACTTGTAATTTATTGTATCGAATCAAACCCCTTATGGGTCTGTTGAAGTAATATAACTGTGTAGGAGGGGTTACCCCTGCTGTTATGTTTCAAAAAGAATTATAGATATGGAGAATAATCTACTAGGGAGATTATTTTCAGATTGCGGAAATTTGGTACTGGATGCCGGCTAGTCTATAAAAAGTAGTCTAGGTTATATCAGAAAATTCATCAAACGAAGAAGTTTTTCTTAGTAGGTGGCTGTTTCTACCCTGACTGGAGTTCCTTCCAGTGTAGGGAACCCCTCCAAGCATCAACCGCACAGATCTGCATACCCACTGCATTCACTTGGCACCTCTCTGACTGATCTCCACTCTCCTTTCCACACTCTCTGAAGAACAAATCATACCAATTTGGTATTAGATTCTATCGGAGCAGCGACTATGTCCGGCTCCGAGGTCGATCCTGAGGTCCTTACCCTTGGTGCCCTCGATGCCAAGCTGGATGTTGAACTTAATTGTATCTTGTCGCAGCTGGACACAGTGAATTCGCATCTCAAAAGCCATGATCAGCACTTAGCGCTGCTGGAAACGACATCTGAGGTGTCTGGATCAATAATCCTTGTGGTGCCACCACCACATGGGGACTCCGGGATTAATGAAGCCAATGGACAGGGCGATGCAGATGGCTTCAAAAGCCCCCCTAGGCACATTCAGCAGGGCCTTCGTCAAACAAAAATAGTTTTTTCAAGCATGATGGGGAATCTAATCCTTTTTCATGGCATAACAAATGCGACACTTCAAGGCTATGCCCACCATGACCGAGAAGGTCTGGCTTGTATCCCTTCACCCAGAAGGTGTTGCTGTTGAATGGTACTATGCATTGGAGAGGGACTGCGGCATCATCTCTTGGACAGGTTCACAGAATTTGTTACATGCGCTTCGATCCACCTCTGCATTCCAACTACTTGGCCGAGTCGAAGGAGTTGCGCCGTACCGAGACTGTGGAGGAATACTAGCGCCAGTTTTTGGTACTGCTATGCCGCTGTGAGGACCTGTCTATGCACCAACAGGTCAATATGTTCACGCCTGGCCTCGGTGAACACTTACGGACTGATGTGGAGCTGCAACTTCCGTCAAGTCTGCAGACTGCTATGAGCTTGGTCTGGGCTTATGAGCACCATCTAGCAGCCACTGCAGCCAACAACACCTTTTCCAAGAGTGCCCATGCATCTGCCCCCCCCCCCCTCTTGCGTCCAAGCGTGCCAGTTCCACGCAGCGCTTCAAGTGGGTTGTCCCCATAAGAGTTGGCAGCTAAATGGGTCAATGGAGTGTGTTATCACCGCTTAGAGAAGTACAACATTGACCAAACATGCACGAGGGGGTCTACTTCTTGGAGCTCGATGACAGTGACAATGAAGATGAAGCAATCGCTGATTTGGGCATCTCTCTGCACGCTGATCGGGATCGACGTTGCCAACACCATGAATCTTCCTGTTCAGATCTGGGGCAAACATCTGGTTGCCTTGGTCAACACCAGCTCCACCCACACCTTCATCAGAGAGCCCATCATCCAGGAGCTCGACTTGATGGTGCACCCTCGGGTCGGCGTAAGAGTTAAGGTAGCATATGGTGAGAAGATCTCCTGTATAGGAATATGCCTCCATGTTCCCTTGTCTATTGCAGGGGAAACCTTCTCTGTCAACTACTACTCACTTCCCCTAGATGGCTTTGACATCGTGTTGGGAGTCCAGTGGTTACGGTCTTTTGGACCGATCCTCTGGAATTTTAACAACCTCATCATGGAGCTGTGATGCCATGTAGGGATGCCAACGGGTCGGGTTTGGGTTGGGTAGAGTAAAAATCTGACCCGACTTCAAATAGTGCACGGGTAAAAATTTTACACCGGAACGCGTACCCGTGGGTCCAAAATTATACCCGGACCCGACGGGTTTTCATCAGGTTTCGGGTACCCGAGAGGTACCCGTTAGCACTCAGCTGGTATGAGTTGAACCAAGCATCCCAACCTTCTTTTATTCTCTCACCTAGCTAACTGTCTCGTTTGCCATGGCGAGGTGGGACTGAAGTTCCAATCGGTCATGTGCTCTTGGTTCTTGCAGCCAAAAAAATTAACATCAAAACCGGCCCATTACACCGTCGCCCGCCTGACCCAACCGAGACCGCCTCAGTGCCCGACGCCCCGCTCGCCCCTTCTTGATGAACCGACACCTGACACCGAGCTCGGCCCTTCCCAATGCGCCGCTCGGCTCCCAAGGCACCCTGCAGCCCAATGCCGGCATGCCTCCGCACCTCGCCCTGCCACGGCCCGTTGCCTCCACCTAGCGCCTTGCCGCAACGCCCCTCCGCCTCACCTCCGACACACCGAGCTGCTCCGCCGCTGTCCGACGCACCTCCACCTCCGGTCCGCGTCATGTCACGGCCCTTCTCGTTCCTACTCTGCCGCAGTCTGACGCACCTCCGCCACGCGTTGCGCCACTCCCGTCAAGGCACGAACGCGGTAGCTGTCGGCTACTCTAGAGCGCGTCTAGCAGTGTCGTACCATCGGGGCTGAAGACCACCAAACAGGAACGGGGACCAGCATGCGGGTGAGGTGGGCTGGGCAGTTTTCACGTGGGTCGAATTTAAGTCTTGGGTCGGGTATGAGTGATACCTGCGGGTGAAAATATCTACCCGCACCCGTCGGGTGCAATACTCGGCGGGTACCTGAACCCGCAGGTACAATTGTCATCATTTGTGGGTCGCAAATACATAAGACGCGCCGACAAAAGATACACCAGTGGGGCATAGACGTCCAGGGAGATGCATCTGAATAAATAGAAAAGAATTGATAGTGTACTTGAATAATTAGGAGAGGACATGTATTGTGATCTGTTCTGAAAAATAGATAAGGAGAAAGGGATATTATTTTTAGATTATGGAGATATGTTATTGGGTGTCAGACAGCCTATAAAAAGAAGTGTATGTTGTACTAGGAAATTCATCAAAGGAAGAAGTTCCCCTCTATGGGTGGCTGCTTCCACCCTGGCTGGAGTTCCTTCCGGCGCAGGGAACCCCTCCCAACAGCAGCCGCACAAGCCTTCGTACCCACTGCATTCACTTCATCCCTCTCTGATTGATCTCCACTCTCCTCTCCACACTCCACCAAGGAAGAACCATAGCATTTTGGCATGAGGCATGATGGCACTGTTAGAGATATAATACTATATTTATATTAGATGATGTATTTGGACTTTATTTGCATATTTGTACTTATCATGTACTCTATATATTGGAGTCTTAGGCCCTCTAAATAATACAAGAGTTATATTCATAAAATGGCATCAGCGCTTAGGTTTTAGATCTTCTACCCTAATTTTGTTTTCTGGCGGCGGTTTCTCTTTGTGAGGTGTTTTGCCGATCAATCCTGCCACCGCCGATCGATCCTGTCATCCTCCCGCCCGTCGTCTTCTGCTGTGGTTATCGTGGGGATGCGATAGCTTTGCTCTACCATCGGCCCTCCTCGACTATCGTCAGTGGCTGTTCATGCTGACTCGTCGGTTCCGCCCATCGCGATCCCGCACCCAGATCGGCGCTCTTCCCGCACCAAGATCAGTGGTGCCCTTCTGATCCTGCGACAAGAATCGGTGCTCTTCGTCGCGACTGGATCTGCAGCACTCTTAGGATGCGTTTGGTTGGGAGTCAAAGTAGGATGGGATGGATCCATCCCAGTTTTTAGGGATGGGATGGTCCCGTTTTCTGTTTGTCTAGAGGGATGGGACGATCCCTGTTTCTTGTTTGTTTTGTGGGATGGTGTGGGACGGAATGATCTCGTCTCTTGTTTGAATAAAAGGATGGGACAGGGACATGTGAGTATGAGTACTTCTGGAAGGTCGCGCGCTTGTCTCCACGGAGGTGGGACGGATCCGTCCCCATGTTTTCGGTGGGATGGTTCTATCCCGCATCTAGGTGGAATATTCTCTTTTAAGGGATGACTCCATCCCACATGTCTCCAAACCAAACAACAGAAAAGTGAGATCGTCCCGTCCCGTCCTACTATATCCCTCCAACCAAACACACCCTTAGGCAAGTGCGGCTCGGCACCCTCCAGGCGCGTTCTACCCTCATCGATCTGAACGCGTCGACGCCACCTCTGTGCTTCTTCCCTGATTTGGAGCTGCCGCCGCTGTTTGGAGCGCACGATCTGCGTTCTTTTTCGCAGCGGCCTGATTTCCTTTGGGCGGCTTCGATCGAATCCGTCCTGTGGTGAGATCTACGAGGAGTACGGCGGTGTCCTCTGATTTCCTGCATCTTTCACGAGCCTGCGGTACCGAGCCTCCATCTCTGCCTCATCACGTGAGCTTCATCAATCATGTTGAGGCGCTGTACCGATCGACTCCTGTCTGGCATCATCGATCGTGGTCTACGGTGTTCATCTCTAGCACAGATCTGGATCCTGCTGGCGGCGACATCACCATGATGTCAGCATGACATCAGCAGGATGTGTGTACTGCTTCCTCGATAGCGATCTGGATGATACCGGAGGTGAAGTCAGCGTCTCCTGAATTTTCCTAGGAGACTTCACGTGCTCCTAATTGTTGTGCCCTTTATGTGGGCCTGATTCCATTTTCTATCCTATTTTTCTGGTGGTGGCGGCTCCTCTTCAAAAATATAGAATCTTATTTTATTTGTATTTTTTTACTTTCATCTTATTTTTTATTACTTTTCTTCAAAAATTGTTGGGTTTCATTTTTAGTTGACTCCAACTTGTTTGAGAAAAAGGCTTGGTTGTTGGTGGTGGTGGTGGTGGTGGCGGCTCCTATTTGGATATAAGATTAACATCTTTTGGGTGCCTTCTTTTTGGCTGCCCGTGACGTATTGATTCATCAATGATTCGGGAACTTCGCTTGCGCCTCGTGAGGCTTTGTTCTTGTCGTTTTCCTTCCGTAGCTTTTATATATATATATATATATATATATATATATATATATATATATATATATATATATATACATATATATATATATATATAAACTTGTTGCTTGCGCCGCTTTTATTTGCACTCTCTCCATCGCCTGCCGCTGCTTATTTTACGCTCTCGCCGTCGTCGGTCATCTTGTTCACGATGACTTCTTCTTCTTCGGTCGGAATTCCAGTGGTGTGGTGTCTGGTGCTTTTCAATAGCATCAATTACCGTGACTGGATTCCTCGTATGCGTCTGCATATGCGTGGTCTATGACTTTGGAAGTTACTCATGGGCGATCTCTGATTAGTACTGGCCTTCGTCGTCGTGATTCACAGCGTATTTGGAAGTTTCATGGCTTCGTCTTCCTTCCGTTGCGCCTACCAGTTCAGTTGGCTTCAGTTTTGCTGTTTCATCTACTTCGACGTTTGCTCGGTGGCACCACAATTTGGGTCATCTTTGTGGCTCTGAGCATGATTTTTTATCTTTTCAAACTCAGTGTTCGTGATGCACCTTGAATTTGAGGAGGGTGTTAGAGATATAATACTATATTTATATTAGATGATGTATTAGGGGCTTATTTGCATATTTGTACTCACCATATACTCTATATATTGGAGCCTCCGGCCCTCTAAATAATACAAGAGTTATATTCATAACAGGCACTACTATGATGTGCCTGTCCTGGCAATGATGCTTGGCATCACGGTAGAGCAATTCACACCTTTGTTAAATCCGGTATGGTTGGGATGTTTCAGTATGCAATTCTTTACTCAGCATGTATGCTAGGTGTTTGGATTTCCCCAATGCAATGGATGTCTTTTGTATGGATGTCTTTTATGAAACGAATGATTGTGATATCATCACACCAAACAGTATTCTTACTGCGTGTGTACAGCACCAGCATCTGAAAAAAAGCATTTAAGTTGTTCAGCCTCTTGCGTAGATCGGTTTCAAGTGTTTATAGGATTGGTTTAAACAGTGTTCTGAATGCTTCTACTGAATCAGGATACTTTGAAATGGTGGAACAAGTTCATGCGTATGTCTGCAAAGTAGGACTGTTGGGTGATACAATGCTGATTAATGTTCTGATTGACACGCTAAATATGGAAGTTTGGATGATGCCAAGATGCTCGTTGAAATGATGGGCACTGGTTTTGATGTGGTCTCTTGGAGCAGCTTGATTTTTGGCTATTCTCAACTTGGTTTTGCTACGGTTGCCCATAATTTGTTTACCAGGATGACAAGTCTAGAGATCAAACTGAATCATGTAACTTTTGGTGTTGTCACAGCGTGCAGCCGTGTTGGATTTGTTGACGAAGGCTGCTATTACTACAGTATTATGGAACCTGAATATGGCAGTGTCCCACCAAGAGAGCATTGTTCACGTGTCATTGATTTGCTGGCATGTGCTGGGAGACTAAGTGAGGCAGCAAATTTGTTTTAAGTGTCATTTGAGCTTGATATTGTTACATGGAAGACGTTGCTAGCTGCTAGCAAAACACATAATGATGTGGAGATGGGGAAGAGGGCAGCAGGGGGTATTTTAAATATTGATCCTTCTCATTCTGCAGCCTATGTATTATTGTTAAACATATATGCTGCTTTTGCCAACTGGAATGACTTTGCAAAATTGAAGAAGGCTATGAAAAATAATGGAGTTTAGAAATCCCCTGGAAAGAGTTGGATTGAACTTAAGGGGGAGCTAAAAGTTTCATTGTAGAGGACATATCACATCCAGAGCCTGAGGAAATGTACACAATGCTGGAGTAAGTTGGTATGAAAATAATCAAAGCTAGTTATATTCCAGAGCTGGCTTGTAAATATGTCAGTTTTGATGATACTGATGATGATTTGTTAAGTGATGAAATATTAGCTGAATATGGTTGAGTCAATTCATAATAGTACTTGCTGACTTTGTGATTCTTGATGTCATAGGAAAAAAAAAATTCAATTTACCAGCAAAAGAAATATCAGTAGTTATTTCCGTTTTCCATTGAAGGAGAACCAGCAGCGAGAGAGAGGAAGGAGATAGCGGGCGAGCTGGTCTGGCTAGCTAGCGCTCGTGCTCGCTCACGGGCTCGTGCCATATGCATCATCGGCGTACCGCGGGGATTTCCCACCAAATTTCCTGTTCGGGACCTCCACCTCCGCTTACCAGATTGAAGGTGTGTATTTGGAGTGCCTGAGTAATTGGGATGTCTTTGACCATAAGAGAGGTAGAGCATGTTAATTTTATGCATTGAGGTTCAGTTTCAATCTTCGCATGGCCTTTTTGTATCATGACATGTCTCTTTCACGTCCTCTGGAGCTACAAAAGGCTTACAAGAAGGTCCATGTGAGGCTTGTTAGTGAGCTTGAGAAGAAATTCAGTGGAAGGTGCAAAATGATCTTATGATTCATAATTTGCATATACTTTCTCTCTGAGAATATATGATATGTGCTACTGCTATTTGTATATTCCCAGTAGAGTACAAAATCACTTTAATGTACTAGAAACATATATGAAGGGGGTCGGCTCAAACCTACGGTATGTTTCTAGATTTCTACAAGCTAAGCGAATATTTAGGATTTTGATTGTGGAAGCAGACACTACTACAAAAAGTATTTTTACAGGCGCCTCAATTTTTCAAACACAGGCGGTCCTTAAAAATATGCGACTGTGATGACGAATGATATAATAACCGCCTGTGATGAAAGAACAACACAGGCGGATTTTAAAAAACAACTGCCTGAGTAAATACTCGATCTTCTCAAGCGGTTATTACTTAAGAACCGTCTGCAATAAAATAACATCACAGACAGATTTTAAGAAACAACCGCCTAGGTAAATACATGATCTTCTCAGACGGTTATTAATTAAGAACCACATGTGATGTAATGAACTTCACAGGCAGTTCTTAATTAACAACGGTCTGAGAAGATCATGTATTTTCACCGGTGGTCATTGTGTAAGAACTGTATGTAGTTGTTCAATTATTACAAGCGGTTTTCATTGAAGAACCGCCTAGAGAAAGTCATTGTTTCCACTTATTTTGTGTCCCCGGAAACGCCAGAGTGCCCTAGATCGTGAGTGTCCGTTGCAAAGATAAACAAACGCAATGACATTGCAATTAAGTGATTTAATTGGAATACAAGGATAAATAAACGCAAATGACATTGCAATTCAGAGGTAATTCACAACTCGATGAATTCCATAGATCATACATTGCGTGCCCTCTAAACTAAATTTGAACTTAAACTTATTATTGAAGCTCTCATTGATCAATATAAATTGTACCGTCCTGCTTGCTCCCGAACACGACTCTTATATTCCGCTGGATCCTGAAAATATTGACATTATTTAAATTAACAAATGTCGAAGGAGGAATGAATAACCTACATTGGTCACTAAGTCAAAGTGTCATCTAACCTTGATAAGTAGATTATAGCAATCATTTTTTAACATCGGGCACATTTGGCTAATGCAGCAAACGCTAAACTTCAAGTAGTATAGTTTTGATTGTAAAACCATTGCACCACCCCTACGAAATATAATTTAAGCAATATAAGAAACCAGTTCAAATAAGTTCAACAACAATTAAATATTAATTACATGAGCAAAATAGGTCTATCTTACAGTCTCTTGATCAAGAATCCCGATGCAGAGTGCTCCCGAACGATGGACATTTGGGTGGAAGAACCCACTTGGAAAGGTGCATCTTGGAGGCACCAATGGATAGTCCTCAGAAAAGGAGATTGTCACGGGGTAGTAATCATCTTCCCATTCAGTCTGCAAAAGAAATTTATTAATAGGAGGATGATGGTTAAACTTATATTGTGCTTGTTCTTCATGACTTACCCCTTCTTTACCGGGGACGATGCACTGCCACTTCAATAAATCTCCCAATTCAAGCTTCGCAGAGGAACCCTACACAGAGAAATTGAAAACACCAAAAACAAACAAGACGGAAAAACAAACTACAGTTAAGTTCATCAGTCCATTGCAAATACATATGTATATACAACATTGCGACCGGTGTGCCATATGTACATACATGGGGATGGTTCTTGCGCCATGCCAAGCGCTCCTCCTTCAATCGGCTACATGCCCGAGACATCAATATCTAAAAGACCAAACTTCCAAATTATTGAGTTCAAACGCATATGTACACAAATGCAAAAGGACACAATCCATATACCAACACATAAAACTAGCAGCTTATAAAAATATACAAAGAAAAAGGTAGCATGCAATGCATAGTAAGGAAACTATGAGGATTTACTTAGGTACCTCGTGGTGCCATGTGGGACTGGGTAGAGGCGTGCCTCCGCGGGGTCTTTATATAGGCGTCAGTTTTTCACAGGCAGATTTTTAAATTTTTCACGGGCGGTTGGTACTTAATAACCGCCTGAGAAGATATTTATCTCAGGCGGGTTTTACTTACCAACCGCCTCTGATGCTGCTAAGCTCCTGTCAAGCTAATCCCTGCACAACAAGCTATTGTAGATGCAAGTAACACCCGTGGCTCATTATTTGAATTGTTGAAAGCATCAATTTGAAGCTTGACAATCCTTGGAAGGATTTTCCCATCCATTTGAACGATTTCTTTCCCTCCCGTCCCTTCGGAAGATGCTCCTTTCTCAGTTTTAATTCCTAAATATATTGACTAAAAATCAGTACCTACTTTCTTAGTGCTTCACACAAGCGAGTAAGCAAACAACTTCAATCACAAATCTTGTTTTTACACTTTCATAGGGATTTAACCTTAATCTTTCAAGCATAGATTTATCAAATAAGTGAAGCTTCCTTATCACACATGTTAATGGCAGTTATAAGTGAAGGATGTGTCGAAGCTAACAAAATCTGAATCGGACTGAAGATAAAGAGATCCTGCATATGAGTGGAAATGTCTAGGTTAAACAGTGTGAAGGCTGTCATCATAGCTTCATGCTGTCTAACCTGGACATTGTCACTCATATGCAGCATCTCTTTGTCTTCAGTCCCATTGAGATTTCGTTAGCTTCGACACACCCTTCACTTGTAACTACCATTAACATGTCTGATGAAGAAGCTTCAATTATCGGTAAATCTATGCTTGAAAGATAAGGTCAAATTCCTATGAAAATGGTAAAAACAAGATTTGTGATTGAAGTTGTATGTTTCGTCGCTTGTGTAAAGCACTAAGAGAGATGGTACTGATTTGTAGTCAATATATTCAACCATTAGAACTGATAAAGTAGCATCTTCGTAAGTTATCAATATGGAGAGAAGAGGAAGAAATCTAGCGGGGCTTGTTTGGGTGTACTCCTATCCAAACAAGCCCTCAAATGGACAGGAAGTATCGTCAGACTTCAATTGAAGCTTTTAACAATCCAAATGATGAGTCACGGGTGTTACTTGCCTCTACAAGAGCTTGTTGTGAAGGGATTAGCTTGACAGGAGCTCGAAACAGAAGCTGAATTTAATAATGTTCGAAACATGCTATCTAAAGCTGAAATAGAACATTGTTCTAAGTTGATTTAAGAAGATACAAATATATACAATATATATCATCTCGCATTGCTATATACATTTTTCCCAGCATTGACATCTTCTCGCATATAGGGTTTCAAATTCTTTTTAATGCTTCTCTCTACGCGCTTGATGTTTTCTGGTTCGGTGAAAAGGTATATCTCTTCATACTGATTATATTCCTCTTCATTATCTCCCACATTCTCAACCCCAACAATATTTTGCTTTCCAGAAACAACTACGTGCATCTTCTCAGTTTCTAGATCTTGAACATAAAAAACTTGTGCAACATTATTGGCGAGAACCCACAGCTCATCTTTATAACTCACTTTATTCAAGTCTACCAGTGGCAGCCCGTAATTGTCCACTTTCACACCATCAAGATGTTTGTCCCATTGGCACTTAAATACGGGCATTACCATTCTTTCGCCATAATCGAGTTCCCATATTTCCTCTATGAACACGAAGTATGTGGTCTTCTGCCCTTGTGAATCATAAGCCTCAATACGAACACCACTATTTTGTGCAACACTCTTACCGTCTTTTTCTTTAGTGTAAAATGTGTAACCATTGATGTCATATGCTTGCCATGATGTCACCAAAGCAGATGGGCCAAAAGCTAACTTCTTTATTGTTGCCTCTTCTATAGTGTTTCTGTATGGTATATTTTTGTCCATTAACCATTCAGTGAAATATCTTTTGTGCTCTTTCATGATCCAGTCCTCTGTGCGGTCTTGGTTTTTATCATGAAGCTCAATTTGGTGTTCCTCGATGTACGACTCAGCTATTGCGAGCTGTTGTAGTACACCAAAATGTGCACGGTGTACATTCTTGTAATCTTGAACGATAGAAGTTTTCTTACCCACTTTTTCTATCCCACGTAGTCTACCCTCATGTACTGGTATAGGCACACCTATTGATTTTTCATCTTTGATGGCGCAATCCTCAATCACTTCTTCAGTGGTGTATCCTTCCATAATTGAACCATCTGGGTGAGCACGGTTCCGCACATAACCTTTTAATACTCCTAAATATCTCTCGAACGAAAACATATGATGTAAATATAGTGGCCCCAATGCTTTTATTTGATCAACAAGATGTATGATTAGGTGTACTTGCATATCGAAAAAGGATGGTGGGAAACACATCTCAAGCTTGCACATTGTCTCGACGATGTATGTTTTCAGATAGTCTAAATCTTCACGTGCTATCACCTTTTGTGATACTGCATTGAAGAAGTAACACAAACATGTGATGACAACTTTTATATGCTCAGGTTTGATGACTCTTATTGCAATGGCAAGGAAAACTGTCATCATCATGTGATAGTCGTGAGAATTATAATCGAATAAAGACAAGTCTTTCATCGAGACTAGTTTGCGGATATTGGATGAGAAACTCGTGGGCACTTTGATCCCACGCAAGCATTCGCAAATTGCTTTTTTTCTCTTCTAGCTTCAAGTTGTAGCTGGCTGGGGGAAGGTAATGCTTCCCGTTCGCCTTTTCTACTAGATGAAGCTCTGGTCTCAAATCAAGATTTACTAGGTCCATACGTGAATTTAATCCGTCCTTTGTTTTCCTCGGCATGTCCAGCAAGGTCCCAATGATGCTGTCAAATACATTCTTTGTAACGTGCATCAAATCAATACTATGGCAAAATTCCAGATTCTTCCAATACAGAAGATACTTGAAAAAAATTGATTGTTTCTTAAAAGCCATGTCAGTTGTATCATCCGAAGATGTACTTTTCTTTCTCTTAATTCCTTTACAATTTTTGCCCTTACCGAAAGCAATATGAATGTTCTTGACCATTTCAAGTTTTCCACTGTAAGGTTTTGGTGCAGTGTCTTTTTCGATTTTGTTATCAAATTGTTCTTTCATCTTCCTATACTTGTGTATATCTGTCAAGAACCATCGGTGTCTCATGTACACCGTCTTTATGGATGAAGTGAGGTATAGAAATCTAGTTCTATCCACGCACCTTACACAACCCTTTTTCCCTTTCATTTGTCCCGATAATGTAAACAGTCCAGGATAATCATGCATGGTAACGAATATCATTGCTCTTAACGTGAAATACTCCCGCTTGTACTCATCCCATGTACATACCCCTTCATTCCACAATTTTGCCATATCTTCCATTAAAGGTTCCAAGAACACATCAATTTCGATGCCGGGTTGTTTCGGACCTTGTATAAGAACAGATAACAAGATATATTTCCTTTTGTGACACAACCACGTCGGTAGGTTGTACATCGTTAAGACCACGGGCCATGTGTTGTGTATGCTCCTTTTTTCACCAAACGGATTCATTCCGTCTGTACCCAAGGCAAACCTCACATTTCTGATTTCCTTTGCAAATTTTGGATACTGAATATCAAAAATTTTCCACTACATTGCATCACCAGGGTGTCGTATATGTTTTTCATTCTTCTTGCGTTGCTCGGAATGCCAACGCATAAGTTCAACCTCCCTAGGGTTTGAGAACAAACGCTTCAAGCGATCAATTACCGGAAGGTACCACATCACCAAGGCAGAAATTTTTCTCTTATTCCTCCCGTCTGTATTGCCAGAAGTATCGTCATCATCACCTTCAGGACCAATAATAAACTTCTTATTCTTATGAGACTTTTTCATGTTGGTAACATATTGGTGATTGTAGTCCTACTTATATCTACTGACACCACAAATGGGGCATCTAGTTGCGATCTCATGCTCTTTGCGACACAAAATATAATGGTTCACACAAGCGTGTATTTTTGTCACACCTAATGCCATCGGACAAAGAAGTTTCTTCGCTTTATAAGTGCTTCTAGGCAGTTTATTTGGATTTGGAAGAATTTCTGCCAGAAGATTCAAAAGATCAGAGAAACTATAATCGGACCATCCGTGCGTAGCTTTCAACTTTAATAGTTCTAACACTGCATGCAATGTAGTAAACTCTTTATCACAACCGTTTGATTCATCATATAAAAGCTCTGTCGCCGCATTCTGCAATGTCTCCATTTTACTTAAACCTTTGCTTGCTCCCATAGAATTCAATACATATGGTTCAATGTGACGCAACATCTCCTCATAATCGAACTCATCATCATCATCACCAGCTTGATTGTCACTACCGTCATCAATATGAACATTATCATCATTTGAACCTCTCTCATCATCTTTATCCACATCATGTGTATCTAACTCACCATGCTCTGTCCATATTGTGTAGTTATTTTTGAAACCTCTTTTCACCAAACGAGATTGGATTACTATAGTATTCGTCCAAGCAATCTTATTTTCGCAGTAGATACATGGACATAATATGTCATCTATCTTTTGCAACTTCGCATGTCTCTTGGATGCTCCCATAAAATTTTCAACATTATGAATGTACATAGGATCGGGTCTTGGCATGTTATACTCCACACTCGACGGTACATGCTTCAATAATAGAATTTTTGTCAGATTTACAAAATTTCGCCACAAATATTCCCTAAAGGTCTTCTATAAAATGAATTTACACAGACATAACAAGTGTGATTAGGGCGACTAATGTAGGAGACGGGCGGCGTCTTGAGGCGGACGGAGTCGAAAGGTGTCGGGAGCAGCAAGCGAGGGTGAAGGATTGAAGTCGTGGGGCAAACAGGCCCAGTGGCATGGGCTAGGTCTGGGTGGGATCCGGTCCGTTATATCTTGACGTCGGATCCCATCCAACGACGGTAACTAAATGGGTGAGTTATAAAACCATCTCCCTAAAAAGCTAACCCTAATCACTACAATAAGATTATTATAATATAGTCTATACATCAATATCTAAAAGACCAAACTTCCAAATTATTGAGTCCAAACGCATGAGAATATACCAACACACTATGACACAATCTATATACCAACACACTATGAGAATATACCAACATGCAAAAGGACACAATCCATATACCAACACACTATGACACAATCCATATACCAACACACTATGAGAATATACCAACATGCAAAAGGACACAATCCATATAACAGCACACTATGACACAATCCATATATCAACACACTATGAGAATCTACCAACATGCAAAAGGACACAATACATATATCAATACAACATGCAAAAGGAACTATGAGAATTTACTTAGGTACCTTGTGGCGCGATGTGGGACTGGGCAGATCAGGCGTGCCTCCGCGGGGCTGGGCGACGGCGTGGCAGTGCGGGCTGAGCGACTGCGCGGCAGTGCAGGATCGGCGGCGGCGCGGCAGAGCAGGCGCGGCGGTGGGAAATTTTGGCAGCCTTGCGGCGGTGGAAAACTCTCCAGGGTTATGTTTCGACTGTGGCGAGGGGTCTTTATATAGGTGTCAGTTTTTCACAGACGATTTTTAAAGTTTGCACATGCGGTTGGTAATTTATAACCGCCTGAGAAAACCATTATCTCAGGCGGTTATTACTTACTAACCGCCTGAGATAATGTCCGATGTTCTTCAGTTTCCTTATCCCTTGCTTCTTTTTTTTTAGATTCCAATATAAATACTCAAACAAGTTTAGATTATGCAAATTGAGTCCAAATGCGATGATTCTTTCTTCTATATTTGTATAAAATTAACATCTACCACCTGAACCAAATATTTTATAACTTGTATAGCTGACATTGTAATGTTTTGGTAAATATCATATAAATTTCTACTCACATATTATTCACATTTGTGTATCTCATAAAAAAAGGATCATTCACTTAAATTTGTTTGTATGAACATATTTGTATTATTTATACATGTATGAATTTCGTTAATTTTTTAAAAAAGCATTCCAACATGTCAAACTTCAAATTATCCATCATTCTAACTAAATGCTCATATATATATGAGGCATTCATCAAATTATGAACACACATTGATTCAAAAAAAATGAAAAAAAAAATCGGAAAAATTCATAGAGGTTGGTATGATGAGTAAAAATGTCCACTGAAAAATAAATGAAAAAAGCATTATATTCATCAAGATAGAATAATGAAAATAGCAATTGTTCTATGTTTTTTATGTTCTGACCAATTTCAAAGGATTTATGAAGTGAAATTTAATGGTAACCTTTACTTATCAATAATATTACAAGAAAGTGGATTTTTGCCTTTTTAAAGGACACACATTTAATCAAGAATATTAATTAAGAAGAAGTAAAGATCTTCACAGACGGTTGGTACTTAATAACCGCCTGAGAAGATTATTATCTCAGGCGGGTATTACTTACCAACCGCCTGAGATAATGTCCGATACTGTTCTTCAGTTTCCTTATCCCTTGCTTCTTTTTTTTAGATTCCAATATAAATACTCAAACCAGTTTAGATTCTGCAAATTGAGTCCAAATTCGATAATTCTTTATTATATATTTGTATAAAATTAACATCTACCACCTGAACCAAATATTTTATAACTTGTATAGCTGACATTGTAATGTTTTGGTAAATACCATATTAATTTCTACTCACATATTATTCACATTTGTGTATCTCATAAAAAAGGATCCTTCACTTAAATTTGTTTGTATGAACATATTTGTATTATTTATACATGTATGAATTTTGTTAATTTTTTTAAAAAGCATTCCATCATGTGAAATTTCAAATTATCCATCATTCTAACTAAATGCTCATATACATATGAGGCATTCATCAAATTATGAACACACATTGATTCAAAAAAATTAAAAAAAAATCTAAAAAATTCATATAGGTTGATATGATGAGTAAAAATGTCCACTAAAAAAATAAATGAAAAAAGCATTATATTCATCAAGATAGAAAAATGAAAATAGCAATTGTTGTATGTTTTTTATGTTCTGACCAATTTCAAAGGATTTATGAAGTGAAATTTAATGGTAACCTTTACTTGTCAATAATATTACAAGAAAGTGGAATTTTGCCTTTTTAAAGGACCCACATTTAATCAAGAATATTAATTAAAAGAAGTAAAGATCTTCACAGGCGGTTGGTACTTAATAACCGCCTGAGAAGATTATTATCTCAGGCACGTATTACTTACCAACCGCCTGAGATAATTGTATCTTCTTAGGCGGTTGGTAAGTAAAACCCGTCTGAGGTAACCTTCTTTACAGGCAGTCGTTACTTAAAATCTATCTGAGAAAATGGGAGTCTATATATACCCCTCGTCAGCGTTGGAAAAACCTAACCCAGGCGAAACACTTAGACGCTGTTAGGCTGCCAAAATTTCGTTTGCCGCCAAGTGTTCACCGCCGAGCTTCGCCGTCGCCGCTTCCAGGTACGCCGAGCGAAGCCATTGCCGTCACCGTCGAGCTTCAAGGTAAACCCTAAACCCTTCGACCTTCCATCCTCCGTTGCCGTGCCGCCTCCCTCCCCGCCCTCGCCGCCGCCTTGCATATCCTTGGTTAGGGTTCGGGAATTGGAAAATGGTAGGCATCCTTGGTTAGGGTTTGGTGGAATTCGAAAAACTGTCAAGTTCGGTGGCATCATTGGTTAGGGTTCGTTGGGTAGGCATCCTTGGGTTGTCGGTAAACCATAGAAGCGAGGTCATTGCTATCGGATCATGTCCTTTTCTTTGGCAAGTAAGATGTTTTAATAAAAGCGTTTGAGGTGCCATTAGATAACACTATACTGCACATACTTGACCATTCAAAGTTTTGTGAGTTAGTATATGGAAATATTGCACATGGAAATATGACCATTCAATGATTTTATTCGATATTGCACATGGAAATATTCTAGTTAAATGAAGAAGTCTCTCTGTTCAGCGAAATAAAGGCTAGTTGGTCATATCTTTAGATGGAAAGGTAAATTAATGGATTTTGAGAAGGATTAAATGCATTACAAATATGGTTTATCACAATAATGTGAGCCCAAAAAGAGACTTTTGTTAAATATGCTTACTAAGTATGGCATTAAGTAGATCAGCAAGCTTGAAATTGTACTTAGGGTATTGAAATTATATGAACAAGCATCTGAATTTTTACCATTATTATCTGTAGAAAGCTCTTCTAGTATATTGTGCTACATTTTCTGAAAGTGGAAGAACTATTCTACAACTTTTCTATTCATTGTTACCTCAAATTCGGTTTAGAACTAATTAGAAACTGGAGCTACAGTTAGTACCTGTGTACAGTGTTATCTGAAACAACCACAAAATTTTTGAACTTTGAACAACCATAATTATTAAATTATAAAAGCAACCTATGCATATCTATACATGTATGGAAAGCTTAAAGAGTCCTCTATCAATTTCCTATTCAACGCTAAGGCTAAAACATGCAATAACCAGGTCTAAATTGAAGTACTGTTTAAGGTGTCGTAACAATTCAGAATCTGGACAGTTATGTATTCAGTTGTTGTTTGGATCATAATTTATAGTAGGATCATGAGTTAATAGTAGCATCTGTACTGAAAATAGAGTGTATCTGTACCGCACTTCATCTCACGGGGTTGTGCTCCTTCGAGATCGGTGTCGATATCCTAGTGAGCAACTTTAACATGCTTGTCACCCTCGCAATGTATAGGAACCTTTTGGTCAGTCACCTTAAACCCTAGAATGCCTTATCAAATCCTAGAACGCTTCCATCGTTTTCTTCATGCAACACTTCATGTAGAGTTAATATGCCATTTATTAGATTTTTTGTCTTATTAGTTCTAGCATGGAAAGTCCTAAGAAGACTGGTCCTGGTAGTAACAATAAAGAAGACAATATGGAGTTTACTGACTCCAGCAGTTCAGGCTCCTTTCACAGTCCATCAAATCCTTTTCCTAATATAAAAACTATAAAGACTTCAGGATCTCGACCCGGAATATGATCCCGCTGACGAGGTATGGATCATGAATCTTAACTTCAGCAGTTTAAGTTAATGTTGCTTGTCAACTATACGAAGCCTTATAATTCTTTTCTACCTAGATTAATCGCGAAGACAACGAAGTGACTTTGGCTCCTAAAACCGCGGAAGGTTCTCCAATGGATGAATCCTCAGCTTCACTCAAGCGGAAACGAGGGCAACGAGGTCCCAATAAGGGTCCGTTGGACCGCATCATGTACATAACAAGGGTCGGTCCAGCTGGGCTTTCCCAAGAACCACTGGATTCAGTTACCAAGTACTGTAATGCATGTGGTTTTCTTGTTAGGGAGCTCGTGCCGATCACGACCGAGAATTGGAGGAAATTACCCGAGCAGAACAAGAATGAGTTGTGAGAAAGAATAAAGAAACAATTCAAGTTCTCAAAAGGCACGGAAGAAGCTGTAAAGAAAGCAATATTGGTCTCTTGCGGCAAAAAGTTTCGTGGCTGGAAGAGCGAAATGAATGCTTATGTTAAGGTCGATAAGGTCCCTAGCCCGAGGAAGATGGGAAAAATCACACAAGCTCAGTGGCAAGAGTTTGCTTGTCAAAAGACCACACCTGATGCTAAAGCTCTAAGTGCAACTAGGTCAGAGCTTGCAAAAAAGAACAAATACCATCATCGCTTGGGGTCTGCCGGATATGCCCCTAAAGTCCAGAAATGGAATAAGATATTAGACAAAATTACCAGTAAGGGCAATCCTCACCCATTAGAAGGCTGCGATGAGCGAACTCGGCGGTGAGTCTTTGCCCAATCAGAATTGACCAGCGAGGACAAACTTGAAAAGTCTGACTCTATGAATGAAGTAGAGGAAAAAATGAAAGAAGTAATTGAAGAGCAACAGAAGGGTCTCTTCAAGCCGAAGAGGGAGAATGACCAACTTACCGCTATCTTAGGAAACCCTGGACACAACGGACGGGTTAGAGCGGTCTCTTCTCAAATGTCTTGGCTAGATGGTTTCCCTAAAGATAAAGACACATATAGAAGACGTGAGAAGCTTAAGAAAACAATTAATGAAATGATTGCTCAAAAGTTCAAATAAAATATGCAAGAAATAATGGAACAACTTAGACAATTAGGGCAATTAGTGGCACCGAGTACAACGATTGTTGCGATGCAAAAGGAGCAATTAGTATCTCCAACTGCCTACCCTAGCAGCGTTGGTTCTGTTCCAGGCTCAGGGTCAACCCATAAGTTCCCTGTCGATGATATTGCTAACGACAAATCTTGTCGTCTTCTTGTCCCGATCGTCAGAGCAGGGAACAAAACCAAACTGGTTGCCACTGCTATGGCAAAGCCTGATCGTGACTTCAAGGGGAATCCACTTCCGTTGTATTATGTTGTGGTGCAAGTTCTTCAGATCATTGATAATGATTATGAAGATTATGAAATAGACCACGTCACACCTGACGGGATCGCGACTCTGGGGCAGGCTGTCAACCAATTGATCCTTTGGCACCAACGCAATATCATGTTGTATGATGAGCCAATTTCTAGCCCCGTCGCATCTCGAAATACTACAACCCCATCTTCTAAGGCGAAAGTGCATGAAGATCCACTCCCAGTCCAGGGAGATCCACTCCCCCTATGTCTCAGCAAGGATGATAGTAACCTTGCTAGTAAAGATATCCAAGAGCAACAAGTTGGACAACAGCTTCAAGCAGTACCAGAGCAAGCTATTGCTAGTAAAGAGCAACCAGTTGAGCAACAACTTGAAGTAGTACTAGAGCCAGCTGCTGGGAGTAAAGAGCAATCAGTTGAACAACAGGTTCAACAAGCCAGTGTCCAACTTCCGACGACTACTCCTCGATCATTAGTGCCAATCAAAGTTAGCTCATACGAAAATAAGAAACCTTCATCAGAAGTGTTAAAGTATTTGGAAACTATGAAGGAAAATATTATAAAATCGAGTGCATCTCGTTCTTCTCATGAGCCAGAATTAGTAAATATCGAGGAGTGGGAAGAAGACGGTGTCATGTATAATCGGCAGACGGCTTTAGTTAAACCAGGAGTTCCAATATACAAGCTTGAAGATGTTCCTCCTGAATTTGAGAATGGGAAGCTGTTCATGACATCCGTACAACTTAGCAAACAACTCGTCCCACTCAAAAGAATGCATGAGTGGTACATCCTTGCCAGCACAAGATATGGTCTTAATTGCGTCACATTTCGTATTCCAAAAGAAGCATTCTGGAGCACTGGAGAAGATAGACGAGTCATTTTATTTGAAGATCTGCATCCCCTTTTGCATCGGCGCATGCTCGGAATAAACCTGCTACTCGTATGGTGCTTGTAAGTGCTCTAATATTTTGTATTTGCTTTTCTTACTACACGCATACGCATTTCATGATATTATAACAATTCTGAACTCCTTCAATAGGATGCAATACATGGATAATGAAAAGTTGGCACGCAAGACAGGTATCCTTGACCCTACTAGGATTGCAAAGGTGCTATTCGACGTCCAGGCAGATCGAGACTCAGCACAGTTCAAGCACATTAAAAAATTTTGAAAAAGCAATCGCAAAACTTAAGAAGGATAAAAGGACAGAAGTTGCAGCTTACATAGGACATGCAATGTTTAACTTTGTCAGAGACGGCAAGGACCTCGTAAAGGTTTCGTACAACTTCGAGTAAGTTCTACACATGACACTGAAATAACAGTTATTGGTAATTGTTAACACGTGTGTTTGTGTGTTTGCAATGATCACTACATAATGATCTTCATCAAGCCAACGCAGGGAAAGGCAACAGTCTTGGACTCAGCCGATTTCCCACCAGATCGTTACATAGATTTCCTTTCCATTTTGAAACTGTATGTTTATTCAATAATTTTAATTTACACACATTTAGAATGTGTTGACAAGTTTTATATGACATTTCTTGTATTACAGCGCTTGGCGGTTTTATGCGGAACAACTTGGTGGTGAGAGACCTTCCATACGAATGCATTGGACATTAAAACGTATTATGCTTGTCCGAAGCAGCCTGCTGGGGGTGTCTTATGCGGGTATTATGTATGTGAGCATCTTCGGACCGTCGGCGTATATAGAGTGAATCGTGAGGATGTAAGTTATCCTTAATGTCGATACCTTATTTTCTTATTTTTGAGTTTCATTTTAATTGTAACTAGCATAGTTTAATACTTATATTCTCTGTTGTTCAATATTACCAGAAACATTATTTTCATATTTTGATTCCAACTTCAAAATTCAATTGCTCATAGTACAACTGCTCCAAAAAATACCAACTAAATTCATGTATACTCTCACTTTGATCTATACTTTGAGATTGTTCAAACCAACACATTCTTGCTATGTGTTATATTGCAGCACATGAAGAATCTGAACGAAGAATGGCCGGTTTGTAGAAGTATTCCTGATGGAGGCGCCGACACGATTGCTTCTGAACTCTGTCAATTCATTCATCGTAAAATTTTGCACAAAAGAGGGAAGTTCTTTGATGAGAATGGTGCAATAGCTGATGTGCCAGAACTTTGCAACTATGCTAATAGAAATAGTTTTTATTGAAAACTTGTAAACTATGAGATGAATTGTATGTGTAACTTGTACATATGTATATTGTTTTAGTGAAATTAACTTATGTGATGATAATATTTTTGACTTATGTTCTGTGATGATATTGTTGACTTCTGTTCTGTGATTATATTGAATTGACCTGGAAATTAGAAATAACAGCAGTAGTACTGCATAGGTTATACCTTATCACAGGTGGTTATTTACCAACGGTTAGGAATGCCTGTGAAAAACAATTATCACAGGCGGTTAGATATAGGTAAAGAATCATTTGTGATAACCTAATTATCACAAGCGGTTACTGTTATGGTAGAAACCGGCTGCGGTAAAAATACTTCACAAGCGGCTTGATGTAGGTCAACATCCGTCTATGATAACACAATTATCACAGGCGGTTAGATATGCTGTAAGACCCGCCTGTGATAAGACAATTAACACAGGCGGGTATGTATGTTGCACTATCCGCCTGTGATAACTTATCTTCACAGGCGGCTAGCATAAGTAAAAACCGCCTGTGATAATATTTCTTCACAGGCGGTATCACTTCTCCGCCTGTGAAATTGTGGATTATCACAGGTTTTTCGTTTTAGATGGTTTTAAAAACCGCGTGTGATAATAGGTTTGGAACCGCCTGCGATAAGGCTTATTGTAGTAGTGAGAGTTTTAATATATATTACTCAGTATGTACAGGATTACACTGACCATATATGCTGGAAATGTGGATTGTGTTTAGTGTTTGTTTATATTTCTCAGACTATGTAGGGCTTTCTCAGCCTTTTGATTTGGTGTATCACATTAGAATTGAACTTGGACTACTTTATTTGCTGGTAATGCTTGATCAGCTCTCATTACCTCCTCCCCCGTGGTAATTTAGCGTAGATTGTTGTTCTGGCTGCGACTGGAAGAATTGTGAGGCCGCCAAAGAAAGGTTCAGAGTTCGCCCTCATAACCGCACTCTTGCTGCTGTCCATGATGCCATTTTGGAAGATGTTGTGTATCCAACTTAGATTGTTAGGAAGAGTGTTTTGTACCACTGAGATGGTACGTACAAAAGTCATGAAGGTTTGTGTTTGCCATTATATTCTACTCGCGGATTGATATATAAGATATTGGAGACATAACAATTCAAGTACTATATGATTAGTTGTAACTATATGACAATTTCTCGCCCCTGATTTTTTTCGCATGAGCAATTATTTTATTCATGCAGCTGTACCTCTGTTATATAGTTGGTGATCGATCGTATAAGAAATGTTTCAAAATAAATTTAGAGATATATCTGAAAGCTATTTTTTCTTCTGGTACTGATCGGATAGCACCGCATTGATGCTAAAAGTTCATTTCGTGCTGTTTGTTTTTCTTTAGAAATAAAGATTTTACTGTTTTGCCTACTAATAGAACATTTTTTTCCATTCATTTTGTTTTGATACTTTCTATTGGATCTGTGTACCTGACGCAATAGCTACTGTATGTACTAAGTGAAGATCCCGGCACGACCCAATTTTTTTCGGGGCCGAGGCTTTTAAGGCCGGAGACCGGCCGGGCTCTGGCCGGCCCGGCACGGCCCGTTGGCCACCTATAATGCACGACAGGACTTAACAGTTTCGATTCTGAGTGCATATAAGGTCAATCTTACGTAAGGGTCTATTTATAAAATGGTCATCATACCTGTTTGAGTAATGGATTCAAAAAGTAAAATAAACCAAATCTTAAATTATAAGAAAGTTAAAAACATGCTCACCATTCACCCATGTGAGCTGGTCGGTTGGTCCGAACGAAATTTATAGATGCTCCGTCGTCGCTCAAACAACAGATGTCAGGTCAGCAGTTGGATAGGGAGAACAGCATAGGCGCGGCACCACGCCACCGGATCGAGCAAAACTCACATCGGAAGCACTATATAGTTGGTGCCCCCCCTCTGTTCCCTTCCTGCAGCCCCTTGCCTCTTCTCCATCCCTCCTTCGACTCCGACTCTGTGTGCTAGCGTTGCGCCGCTCCAAGGCCCCAGATAGGAAGAAGTGTGCGGTTGCAGTTGACGACATATTGTTAACTTCGGCAAAGTCATCAAATCAAGCAACATATGAAAAAAAGAGCATTGCAACACAAACCGAAGAAATTTCAGTAGACTTGATCACAAAAAAGGAAACACTTTTTTCGAAAACCCCGTAGGGTGTTATATATTAAGTAGATAGAATGATATTAAAATTTAAAGGAATAACATCACACGAAAGCTACTTTACAATTTACATGAAGAACATCACACAAAAACATCAATGGAGCCAATTTGCTTTACCGGACCAACTTGCTCTGCCTACCAACCAGTCGGGATCACTGCAGCAATGTCTTTCGCCCCGGCAAGAACCCACATTGTTGCTTCGTCTTTCACATTTGAAACAAGCTGGTGTCTTATTTTTTCCTTGCCTATAAAAATGCGGGCATTTCTCTGTTTCCAAATGAGCCAACACACAAGAATGGCCAGTGAACGAGTTCCTTTAGCAGCTGACGTTTGAACGTTAGCGAGCAGCCTGGAGAACAAGGGCTCAATGTCCGCATCCTGCCATGATAACGGGTCAAAAGTATAGATAGCAGACCAATCAAATACCTGCTGCCAAATGGATCGGGTCACCAAACAATCAATGAGGAGGTGTGTGATCGTATCCAAGTTCCTGTAGCACAATGGACAAAAATATTGATTTGTCCACCCTCGCACCTGCAGCCTTGCCGCTGTTCATAGACGGTCTTGTAGCAGCAGCCAGAGAAATATTTTGCAAAGGGTAGGAGCCCAAACATGTCAGATCTTCAATGGGGAAAATGTCAGAGAGCTTCCAATGAATTGTAGCTTGTAAGCTGATCTCGCCGAATATTCTCCTGCTACTGTTTTTGTCCACAATATAATGTCTGGTCGTTCGTCACTAAGGTCGATTTCCATCTTTTGCAGCCTGCTCCATAACAGTGTAAAGTCATGTAGTATAGGTAAGGTGAGACTATGTGCAATATCCCTTATCCATCTGTTATCTGTTAGAGCATCCGCCACGGTTCGCCGTTTTCTCTTGGCATGCCTAAACCGAGCTGGGAATTGGGCTGCAGGTGAGGTCCCGTTGAGCCAACAGTCTGTCCAGAAACTCGCTGATCTTCCATTATGCACTGTGACAGATGTCGCTGCAGCAAAGAGAGCATCATCTGTGGCGTCCAGTGGCAACTCTGAGCAAACCCATGCCCTATTTGGCGCTGTCCAGTGGAACCATCTCCAACTAAGTCTGAGCGCCCTGCTAAAATGTACGAGGTCTGTTATACCGAGTCCACCCATCTCAAGGGGCCTGCAAACGCGCCCCCAACTGACCTTGCATTTTCCTCCTTGCAAGTCTTGGTTGCCTGCCCATAGGAAGTGACGTCGAATTTTGTCAGCTTTTTGATAAACCGCTTTGGAGTTCTTAGGATAGTGAGGGCATAAGTTCGCAAGGAGCTCAGAACAGTTCTGATCATCTCACGACGCCCGCCTAAGCTCATCAGTTTGCTCTACCACCCAGCAAGTCGTGCCGTGGCCTTGTCTTTAATGGATTGCAAATGCACCATCCGTAGTCACCCAAAATTGAGTGGCAAATCAAGATATGTAATAGGAAGGTCCTGTATTTGCCCTCCAAATTCTGCAATGCTTCATGAATGATTACCTGCAGAAAAAGGGAACACTAGATATTTACTTATAAGATTGACTTGTACAATGGAATGAGCATACCTTGTTTTCAGGATACAGAAATATTTCATCATACGAATGCCATATTATAAGTGCTGTCAGACTTTGAAGCGCTTGATTCACTTGACCTTTCGCCACGTTTGTTGGCTTCACTAGTGAAACTGAGATGACCCAAGTCGCAAGGCAGTTTCTGGAGAACCTTACCAATGAATTGCATACAATAGTGAAACTACATAAACAGCTCGGCTAATCTGAAGAAATCAAAAGAATCGACTATGTTCATCGGTTCAATTGCATACAGGAATGAAAATACATAAACTATTGTCGTTGATACTAATCTAAAGGAATCAGAAGAATTGACTCTGTTCATGAGTTCATTTTCCTTCATGTAGTACCTCAAAATGAGCTATTTACGTAGTCATGTGCTGCTGGTCCTTCCCGTCACTTGGTTGCTTTTTAAATCATTCCACTATGTTTCTCACTGTTTTTCTTTATCTGAAGAAATATTGATCAAACATTAGTGCCTAATGTCATTTGATATGAAGTGATGTCAGGTCAGAAGGCTTGAACAATTCTGAATCCCACTTCTCCATTGCTGCTAGTACTACTACCACAGACATTGCTGTTTTTTTTCCTCGAAAACTCCACAAATGTTGCTGTTGCCAACACCCACACCAAAAGACTGCAAAAAATGATACTCAGGCAAGGTAACCATAATCGGCCCTGCGATATCAAGTTCTTTGTCTTTGGTCAGCAGAAGCCAAGCAATCAGTGTTCACGGAAAGGCCAACCAAAAGCTTTCATCTAGCGTACGGACTCAACTCAACCTTGGCATGCAAGGGGAAGGTACGCTCGCTAACATGACTCCGTTTGGGATGCATATACTCTGCATTGGTTAGTTGGTGCATTCACATCCTCATCATAGGAGAAAAATTCATAGGGTGACTTGTAGCTGGCATTAGCTCCAGTTTCAACTATTGGAAAGGATTTTAATGGATCAGATTAACCACTAAGTTCAATAAAATGAGAGAAGAGATGTTAAGCTACTATGCGCTGACCGGTTGCACCCAAAAGCTTAATCTGATTAGCAAACGTAGGCAATTCACTTATACACTCCAATACTCCCCCTCACGTGAGGCTACTTCGGACCTCTAACGTGGAAAATAGAAGTGGACTTGCGTCCGCCAGGATTCAAACTCGAGACCTCTGGCTCTGATATCATATTAAGCTACTATGCACTCACCGGTTGCACCCGAAAGCATAAGCTGATGGGGAGGGTAGGCAATACGCTTATACACTCTAACAAGAGATAAAGAGTAGCCCGTTGTAAGAATTGTACTAACTAACTTGAAGTAAAAATAATCTGATTTTGGTATCATCATTTTACTATTCATATGGACTATAGTGGTTAATCTGATCCATTACAACTCTGGGACCGAGAGCACGTAAAAAGATACTAGCGGGGGGGGGGGGGGGAGGGGGGGGGGTCGATGGTAGATTCAAACTTTTTTAGCGGAAGCAACGAAAAATCCTCGATAGAAAAACGATCAGTTAAAGAAATCGTGTGTCGACTAATCTAAACATGTTCAATTGTGACAAAAGTAGAAGACACGAGAACAAGAATCATGGAAATCTGTTGAGAAAAACTCAAGTTATGATCGAAAGATCGAACAAAGGTCAATTTATTCTATCGAGTAAAAAACAGTTATGCAATACTGCAAAGAAACTCATGTAGATCCAAAACCACAAATCCAATGACCGTGATATTTTTACAGGTGATTGAAAATTAAGTTGTGAAGACAACTCAGAAAGAAACACATCAATCGGATCTGTAAAACTCGAGTTATGATAAAACCACCAAAGAAAGGTAGTGATGTGCAGAAACTCGATGAGAAAAACTTGTAGACAACAAGTCGGACGAACAATGCACAAAATTTCCTTTAAACTACGATCTTTGTTCAATAAAACATAAGAGGAACCGCTCAAAAGTCGTCTACCATGAGCTCTTGCCTCCCTTGCTTATATAACCAGCCTGGAGGCCAACTCAATTCAAACTAGGACTCTAATCCTACTCTGATCACGAATCGCAACTAACCATAACTGCTCAAGATCTTCCTATTTGTAGATAGAATCAATCTCAAGACTTCCTAACAAATGCAAGAACGTATTCCATATTCCTAAAACAACCTAACTTCGTGTCCCACACGAAAACTATCATAACCAACTCGATAATTTCCATATCCGATCCACAACCGACTCTGCCGCAGCCGAATTCATCATCTGATACGATCCGATCCTTCCAACCAGATCTTTCCTTCCATAACCCATCTTCAGAACCATGTTGCCATGTCATGCATCGCATGCATAGGTGCGAACACCTTCCTTCGACATCCAACTTCCTTCATATGCACTGCCCTTGATTCAATCACCCTGTGTGACCTCCTGATCAGCTCAACCACAGTTCCTCCCAAACTTGCTTGTTGGAACCTCATCTCCTCCCTAAGACTAGTCCAATAGATCCTGTCACCAGCCGTGTCTTGAACTCAAGCAACACCCGCACATGAACAAACAACCAATACTTCCGAGCACAAGTCTTCGACTTGACTCTCACTAGTTCCGAAACCACAACACCTTACGTGAGCACCTGACATAAGCATGTTGCAAACCACAGTAAAAGTGGATATTTTTATAACAGCCAAAACGCAACAAAAACTTAGTAAATGAATACCAAGCAACATTTCAGAATGTAAAACAAGTTCAGAACAATTCAGAGAAACAATAAAATCAAGTTTCGAAACTTGCAAAAGCTCACGGGAGTTAAAACAACGTCAGTCGAAATACAACCAATAGGAGCTTCCCAGAGTTAACAAAACTAGAATCCGCCAAAGCTTACCAAAACTAGCAGGACCTAGTGCCGGAGCTTACCAAAGCTAGCCGGACACTTGTGAATGTGCAATGTGTGATCGATTTCTCCCCCTTTGATAATGTATTTAGCAAGATTCAAAAGAGAAATTTCAATTGTTATGAGCACGTCAGAACATATACATATAAAACACAGCTCATCCAAGTCATACTATCAAGTAACTTATACTATTACTTCAATGAGATACATAGAGTAGTGCAAACCATGCTAGAGATCAAGTGTAATTTTCAATTTAAGCAAGTCATGATCTCAGAAACTTAACTATTTCAAGAACTGAAAGCATGACACTTGTCGCCGCAAAGTTTTTAAGCACAAATTTTGATCATATGAAATTTGCAAGAGATTATATGTGCTCTGCCTTATTCTAACCAACCAAGCCAAGTCTATGTCATTTGACAATCAGAAACTTAAGGACATGGTTTTAGTCATACACAACTTCTTCCAAGTTCATATCTAAGTGCAATAATAAGCCATCTCAAAAAAAGAAGTGCGACACATGCATATTCTCTTGATCTTTTCTTATTTTTTCTTTGAACATAAAAACTCGACATGTGAGTTGCTTACTTGATTAATTATTTATGATTGAAAGCACATGTGAGCATGCAACAAGTTCAAAACAGCAAGAAAGTTCGATCATGACCAGATTTAGTGTAAGTAATTATTCCAATTACTAGTCATGACAAAAACTACAAAATGTATAACAAGAGTAATGTAGTAAGAACTTTCAGCATGAAAAAGGAATCACAAAGTTATATATATATATATATATATGAAATATTATGCTCATATTATTTAATTTTGGATTCACACATATACTTCCCAAGTTTCAAAACCCTCCCTCAATTCAAGCCATGGGGATGCATAACCCCTATTTCACTACGAATGAAACAAAAACGAGTGAAATCCAAAGGTTTTGTAAAAATATCAGTCAATTGTTGTTCGGTATCTACATGGTGAAGCACAATGTTTCCCTTTTCAACATTATCACACAGAAAGTGATACCTAATGTCAATGTGCTTTGTTCTCGAATGTTGCACGGGTTTTTTAGCAATGCAAATGGCACTAGTGTTATCACAAAACAGTGGAACACTATCTAGATCAACCCCATATTCCTTAAGTGTTTGAACAATCCAATGAATTTGTGAACAAGCGCTACCAGCAGCTACATATTCAGATTCGGTTGTGGATTGTGCAACTGAGCTTTGTTTTCTAGAGGACCAAGCAACAAGTGAATTACCAAGAAAATGACAATCACCCAAAGTACTTTTCCAATCAATCCTACAACCCCCAAATCAGCATCGGAAAAAGCTCTCAATGAAACGGTTGAGGAAGACAAAAGAAAAATGTCAAATTCTTGTGTTCCATATACGTACCTTAAAAATGTCCGGTCTTGATGTCGTAAGATACAAAAGTGATATGATCATGCTTCTATATTCCTTTTTATCCACAGGTTCACCATCTTCATCAAGTTCAAGTGTTGATGTTGTTCCCATTGGTGTCCGAAGAGGCTTGCTTTTGTCCATGTTGAAGCGCTTGAGAAGGTCTTTTGTATACTTCGTTTGATGCACAAAGGTATCTTCCTTGGTTTGCTTGATTTGCAGCCCCAAGAAGTAAGTGAGTTCACCAATCATACTCATTTCAAATTTTGAATTCATCATCTCTGAAAACTTGGACACAAGATCATGAGAAGGACAACCAAAGATAATACCATCCACATACACTTGAACGAATAGTGAGTCATTGCCATGCCTAAGTACAAAAAGATTTTTATTTACCTTGCCCATTTTCAATTAAGAAAGTTTTTAACCTATCGTACCATGCTCTACGAGCTTGTTTTAGACCATACACGGCTTTAGTTAGTTTGAAAACATGATTGGGAAATTTTGGATTTTCAAAACCAGGTGGTTGCTTAACATAAACCTCCTCATCTATGTAGCCATTTAGAAAAGCACTTTTTGCATCCATCTGATATAACTTGGAACCTTTTGATGCAGCAAAGGCTAATAAAATTCTTATGGCTTCTAATCTAGCAACAGGAGCAAAAGTTTCTTTGAAATCTAAGCCTTCAGTTTGCATGAAACCTTGAGCAACCAATCTAGCTTTATTCCTCATTACTACACCATCCTCACTTTGTTTGTTTTTAAACACCCATTTAGTTCCAATTAAGGTGTGGTTATGAGGTGGAGGAACAACTTTCCAAACATTATTGCTTTCAAATTTTTCTAACTCTTCTTGCATGGCAATAATCCAAGATTTATTAGTGAGTGCATGTGATATATCTTTGGATTCAAAAGCAGCAACAAAAGCAGAATGAGCATGAGAATTAGGGTTGGAAAACCTGGATCTTGTAACTCGTTCATGCAAGCTTCCAATTATCTGTTGCGGGGGATGATTCTTGTAAATCCGTAGGGGAACAGATGTCTCACAAGCTTATTCTTCATCAGGTTCAATGCAAATTGATGATCTTGTGGCTTGTGGACGATCGGGACCAGCAGAGGTGGTAGTCGGAGTTTGTTCAAAGTTCGGAGTTGGACACGTGACAGCTTCGGAACTATCAGGCAGTATCACCAACTCTTCTTCTTCTTCGAAAATATCCTCCACCAGAGGATATGTATCTGATCCTGCAGTACCGGTGCTAGTACCTGGGATAGCTTCATCAAAAGAAATTTTGCAGGTCTCTATAATTTTGTTAGTTTCCAATAAAAGCACACGATAACCTCTAGTGTGAGATGGATAACTAAGAAACATGCCATCTTCGGATCTAGATTCAAATTTATCAAGATTTCTATGTTTTTTAACAAAGCATTTGCAACCAAAAACCCTAAAATGTGGAACATAGGGCCTATGTCCAAACTGAAGTTCATAAGGTGTTTTACCTAGTTTAGTACGCAAGAAAATACGGTTTGAAACATAACAAGCTGTTGCAATTGCATCTGCCCAAAATTTTCTAGGAGTTTGATATTAATCAAGCATGGTCCTAGCCATCTCAACTAAGGTTCTATTTTTCCTTTCTACAACACCGTTTTGTTGAGGAACATATGGTGAAGAGAACTGATGTTCTATTCCATGTTCAGTACAGAAGTGATCGAAAGATTGATTTTTAAATTCAGTTCCATTATCACTTCTGATTGCTTTTAACGATCTTGGGTGATCAATTAATAGTCTAAGAATAAAGTCCTAAAATGAGTAAAACCTTCATTCTTAGATGCCATAAAATATACCCAAGAGTATCTGGAATAGTCATCAACAGTTACAAGCACGTACTATTTATCTCCAAAGAATTGTACACGTGCCGGACCAATGGTGTCGAGGTGCAAAATTTGACGTTCAGTTATCATAGTCATTGACAAAGGATCATGTGAACCTATGACCATCTTAGCATGTCTATACGAAGAGCATACAATATCTTTGTCTCCTTTGAGTTTAGGCAAACCACGTATGCGATCAAGAGCACTAACACGAGTGAGGTGATCAAAGCCTACATGACCAAATCTACGATGCCAGAAAAATAAATCTTTTGAATCATTGGCAACTAGACACCTATGCTCAGAAGTTGACATTTCAAAATCAGCTTTAAAAACTCTTCCAAAACGAGAGATGTTAAACAAAAGCTCACAATTTGAATCTACAACTTTGCAGCAATTTTTAGAGAAAATTATTTCCAAATTTTCATCAACCAATTGGGAAACAGGGAGTAAGTTGTATTTCAAATTTTTAACAAGTGCCACATCTTTTAAAGTGTAGTGATCATTTACTCTAACCGATCCTTTAGCAATAATAGGAGTCGAAGAATTATCGGCGAAAGTAACATTTTCTACACATGACACAAAAGAGAGGGAGGAGAACCATTTTCTGTTAGCGGTTATGTGGCGTGAGCATTCTGAATCCACAATCCATATGTTCTCCTTCCCCAAGCGTGAAATCTCATCGTCTTCACTATTGTGTTCTACATCCTCCTAACTTGATCTTGATCTTGTTTTGCCCGCCATGAAGCATAAGTTGGTCAGATCGTCATCATCTTCATCACTTCCAATGTCTACATCACTTGAACTGAGCTCTTGAAGTGCAGTGATGAAGTTGTTTATCATCTTGCGTCCTATGGAACCCTTCTTTTTCTTGTTGGAGTTTTCAGGGGTGGTCTTGACCTTGTTCTGCTTCTCTTCACGGGTAGTAGGATCTGAAAGGTTAGGGCATTCTGTATGAAAGTGTCCTGTCTTACCACATTCAAAGCATCATTGAGATCCGGAGCTTCCTCTCCTTCTAGTTCTTACATTTTGCAATGCTTTTGAGAGCCGAGTAGAGATGAGTGCTAGCTCCTCTTCTGGAAATTCTTCAATCTGTTCCAGGGTTAGTGAAGACATCAAAACAAGAGTATTGCAAGATGATGATTGGCCAGAGCTAGTCATATCACGTTGTGAAATGAATGCAATAGACTTATTTGGATTCTTTTGTGATAAAATGTCAATTTCATGAGTTTTTAGCTTAGAGTAAAGCACATCTAAAGTAAGAGTACTCATGATAGTTGATTCACGAATGGGTGTTACTTTCTTCTATCATATTGTCATGTCTAATGCACTAAGGAGTTGCCTAGCATTCTCAGCATTAGAAAAGTTTATGTTGACACTACGTAGATTACTGAGAAGTTTATTAAATCGGGAAAAAAGTTTATCGATGGCCTCACTAGGTTGCATCTCGAAGCTCATGTACTCCTTTTTGAAAATATCTTGTTTTGCCTCCTTGATTGTGTTGGGGCCTTCGTGATAATCACAAATAGCTCTCCAAACATCGTATGCTGATCGGAGGTGCGCAACATGATCAAAGTCGCTTTGAGTGAGTCCCTGAATGATCAAGTTGCGGGCTTTGTTGTTGTTGTCAACGTCCCGTAGATTCTTAGCCGTAAATTGATCGTTTTGTGGCACTTCATAAGGTTTGTATACCTTTTCCCATATCGCCAAGCCTTGTGCCTGGATGAAAGCCTCTATGCGTGCCTTCCAAACCTGAAAATCAATACCACTAAACACACAAGGTTTGGCGGAGTATTTCTCCATGATAATTAGTCAAAACATGTGCAAATCAAAGAGATTAGAGCATTGTGGCTCTAATACCAATTGTAGGATCGAAGAGCACGTGAAAAGCTACCATAGGGGGTGAATGGTAGATTGAAACTTTTTCAGCAGAAGCAACAAAAAACACTCGGCGGAAAAACAATCCGTTAAAGAAATCATGTGTCGACCAATCTAAACATGTTCAATCGTGACAAAAGTAGTAGATATTCTAGATAATCAAGTCATGAAGACACGAGAACAAGAATCATATAAATTTGTCGAGAAAAACTCAAGTTATGATCGAAAGATCAAACAAAGGTCAATCTGTTCTATCGAGTAAAAAACAGTTCTGCAATACTGCAAAGAAACTCGTGTAGATCCTAGACCAAAAATCCAATGACCGTGAAATTTTTATAGATGATTGAAAATTAAGTTGTGAAGACAACTCAGAAAGACACACGTCAATCGGATCTGTAAAACTCGAGTTATGATAAAACCACCAAAGAAATGTAGTGCTGTGCAAAAACTCGATAAGAAAAACTTGTAGACAACAAATCGGACGAACAATGCACAAAAGTTACTTTAAACTATGATCTTTGTTCAATAGAACACAAGAGAAACATCTCAAAAGTCGTCTACCATGAGCTCTGGCCTCCCTTGCTTATATAACCAGCCTGGAGGTCAACTCAACTCAAATTAGGACTCAAATCCTACTCTGATCATCAATCACAACTAACCATAACAGCTCAAGATATTCCTATTTGCAGATAGAATCAATCTCAAGACTTCCTAACAAACACAGGAACGTACTCCATATTCCTAAAACAAACTAACTTCGTGTCCCACATGAAAACTATCATAACCAACTTGATACTTTCCATATCTGATCCATAACCGACTCCGCCGCAGCCGAAGTCATCATCTGATATGATCCGATCCTTCCAACGAGATCTTTCCTTCCATAACCCGTCTTCAGAACCATGTTGCCACGTCATGCATCGCATGCATACGTGTGAACACCTTCCTTCAACATCCAACTTCCTTCATATGCACTGCCCTTGATTCAATCACCCTATGTGACCTCCTGATCAGCTCAACCACAGTTCCTCCCGAACTTGCTTGTTGGAAACGCATCTCCTCCTTGAGACTAGTCCAATGGATCCCGTCACCAGCCGTGTCTTGAACTCAAGCAACACCTGCACATGAACAAACAACCAATACTTCCGAGCACAAGTCTTCGACTTGACTCTCATTAGTTCTGAAACCACAACACCTTACGTGAGCACCTCACATAAGCATGTTGCAAACCACAGTAAAAGTGGATATTTTTATAACAGCCAAAACGCAACAAAAACATAGTAAATGAATACTAAGCAACATTTTAGAATGTAAAACAAGTTAGGAACAATTCAGAGAAACAATAAAATCAAGTTCCGAAACTTGCAAAAGCTCACGGGAGCTAAAACAACGCCAGTTGAAATACAACCAATAGGAGCTTTCCAGAGTTAACAAAACTAGCATCCGCCAAAGCTTACCAAAACTAGCAGGACCTAGCGCCGGAGCTTACCAAAGCTAGTCGGAACTAGTCAACCCAAAAGCCGGAGCTAGAAAAAACAAGTCAGGGCTTAACAAAAACATGTCGGAGCTATCAAAGACATGCTGAAGCTAAAGGCAAAGCCACCGGAGCTACCCAAAACAAGTTGGATCTATCGTCGGACCTTGCGAGAACTCGGACCTAGAGTCGGATCTTGTTAAAAAGATGTTTTGGTAGTAATCAAAACTTTTATCGTGAAAGCCAATGTATTCAACACACATAGGTCTCACACAAATCATATCCGATGGTGGAAAAATGAACTCGGACCGTGCCCGGACCTTGACCCTCGGCTCGCGGGCCGGTCCGGCACGGCTCGATTTTTTCCTAGCCGAAGCTTTTATGGCCTGAGCCCGGTCAGGCTCGGGCCGGCACAACCCGTTGGCCACCTATATTGCACGATATGACTTAACGGTTTCAATTCTGAGTGCATATAACGGTTTCAGTTGTAGCTGGCATTAGCTCCACTTTCAACTATTTGATAGGATTTCAATGGATAAGATGAACCACTACATTCAATAAAATGAGAGAAGAGTTAAAGAGTGGCCCGTTGTAAGAATTGTACTAACTAACCTGAGGTAACAGTAATCTGATTTCGGTATCATCATTTTACTATTCATATGGACTGTAGTGGTTAATCTGGTCCATTGAAATCATATCCGATGGAAAAATGAAGCTAACGCCAGCTACAAGGCATCCTCTGAATTTTGACCTCCCAGGCAGAGGATGTGAACGGCTGGCCGTTATTGATCCTACATGACATTATTTATATTTAATTAAGATTTAGGGTTTATGATTTATCTTAGTGCATGTATTAGATTACTTGACAGAATAACATCTTTGTAGAATATGTTCGTCTGAAACTTAAAAATATAATCCAAACATGACCGTAAAAGTGTATAAAATATTCAAAAACACTAAACCATATTTGGTGGTAGAATGTCACTCCGAGATATATGCCGATCGAGTTTAGATTTGTATGAGAACATGTTAGACGGTATAAAATATTACGATCAAACAACCACTAAAATGATTATGCAGGAAAGAAACAAATAAAATCATGAAATAAATGTAAATACAAAATAAGAAATCCTCACGATAAAATATAAACGATAAAATACAAAGAAATAAATCGAGTCGGTTCTAGACGGTATGAAAAATTGCAGTCAAACAACCACTAAAATGATTATGTAGGACGGAAAAAATAAAATAATGAAATAAATGTAAATATGATATAAGAAATCCTCATGATAAAATAAAAAAGATAAAATACAAAGAAATAAATTTAAGTCGATTCTAGAGTAGGAAAGGGATAAAAGAGCAAGAATGGGAGCCTGGCAAGAGGAACGTGTAACAAACTGGCTGATCCTACGCGTACGTAACAGACTGGCCATAGCCGTAAGCCCTACGCATACGCATCAGCAGCTGTATAATAGACGGACATAGCCGTTTACGGCGAAATCCCCGCACGAAATCCTTTCGAGCTTTCCCAATCTCTCTCCCTGCGAATCGCTGCAAGATCTTCGTCGACCAAGGTTCGGCGCCCCACCCTTCCTTGAGCAAGGTCACGCGCCCCACGGTTCGTCGAGCCTGCTCCTCCATGGCGGCCAGAGCCGCCGCGCCTCCACCGCAGATACAGTCCCCGCCGAAGAGTTCCCGCCCCCCTCGTCCATCCCACCTCTGCCGCCGCAGCTGTTCCGCCGCGCTCCAAGCCACCGCTGAGTCCCCTCCTCTCCGCTCCTCCTCTCGCATACCCCCCTGCTCCGCCGCGCTGTAAGCCAGGACGCGCCTCGAGTAGTCAATCTTGGTTAAAAGATAAGGCAGAGAGAATTTCCGATAGTGAATGTTGGGTTAATCATAAGTCAGGCCGCGCCTCCGGTAGTGAATCTTGGATGAAGGATAAGGCGGAGTGCACCACATTGCTGAGGTCTTGTGGGGGCGGAGCTGTTAGGAGTGTACCATTTCACGATGACGAGTTTTACGCTGGCCCTAAATTTACCATAGCTGAGCCTCACCCTAGCCAATTACCCGTACCGGCGCTGCACAGTTTTACCCCGTTGATGAGTGTACCATTTCACAATAACGAGTTTTACGCTGGCCCTAAATTTACCTTAGCTGCGCCTCACACTAGCCAATTACTCATACCGGTGCTGCACAGTTTTACTCTGTTGATCCGCCGTAGTTGAGGAACTTGAATGGCGTGAAGCGGGACACAATATTCGGCACACAGTTTTACTTACATAATAATCTTGTGCAACTTAGTCTCTTTGTTGGTTATTGATATGCCTTTTCTACAACTCTAATTATGAATTTAGGATTGAATAATGTTTTATAATTACGATTGTCAGCTATAAAGTGCTATAGTTCATATGTAAGAATTGTCACTAAAAATTGGAATTTGCCATATAAGTATTTTTTAATGATGAACGCTATGATTCATTTATTTTCCTCTGCTATGTTTTGTAGAAAACATGAAACGCTAAAAGTCTTACATGTATACTTTCTACTAAGAATTTTCGTCACCACAACTCTGATTTTTACTGTGCAGTACTTTAATTTTCCAAATATATACTAAGATGTGCTCTCTTGATCTTATTGTTCTTTTTTTAGTGGTTGTAGATCAGAATTTTATATTACAGTTTAGCTTCTTTCGAACTCTTGTCTGTGGTTGCTTAAGTTCAGTAATTTCTATCTATTAAATGTTGAAAATTAAAAAATTACCATGAGACAAGCATGTTAGAAGGCCCTGGAACCCGTTCCTGTCACTGGCATTTCGTCCCAGCAGTTAGATGGTCTACATGTCAGTCGGCTGTTGCGATTGACTTGATATCAGATGAGTCATGTCCCTTGGATCAGTACAAGATTTGTTACTGTTCTCTACCTTTTGTCTCTCCAAGTATATCGGTCCTGTTACTCTGGAAATGTGTGTTCTTAGGAAGTAGCAGTGCTTTGGGCTAGGTTAATGCGTCAAAAGGCAGTTAATACCCGAATATTGTTCAGTAGTTAAAAGGTACTAGTATCGGTTGATGTGGAGATGGATGACCTGTATGAATGTTTTGTTATGGTTTGCCTTCCTGTTTTAATAAGCTAAATAGTATCTGTTTCTGTCGTGATGATAGACCTGCAGGTGTTTTGCTGTGCTTTATATTGCTTTTTAAATGTGTAAAATAGTATTGGTGTCTGTGGAGATGGTAGACCTGTAGGGATATTTTGTTGTGGTTTTTGTTACTCTTTAATGAGTGAAACAATATCTATTTCTGTGGAGATGACCTACCTGTAGGATTGTTTGCTTCTCTACTCAGCAAAATGAGGTCTAAAGGGACAAGCTCCAGGATTCTAGAGCTAATGAAGGTGATGCGCGCAGTTTTACGCTGGCCATGGCCGTCCTGCACCTTAGAGAATTACTCACTCATCTCGTATTCTATCTGATCTTCTTTTTTATCAGCTAGTTTAGATTATAATTTTCAAAACTTACATAATAATCTTTGTTGTTATAGGCTCATTAGTCAAGTCCAAGGTTCGAGCAATCTGTTACTACCCGTAAGAATGCTACTATAAACACCAGCAAGCGCAGGGAAGACAACTATTAGAATCGAATACTTATACCTCACTTCGCTCTATTTGGGTAATGATAATGTTTTTTATATTGATGAAGTGTTGAGAGTGATGGAATCTGACTGTAGCAGAATGAGGTCTAATGGGACAAGCTCCAGGATTCTAGAGCCAATGAAGGTGATGCATGCAGTTTTGCGCTGGCCGTGGCTACCCCTGCACCCCAGGGAATTACTCACTCGTCCCATATTCTATCTGATCTTTTTTCTGGGCTAGTTTAGATTTATGATTTTGAAACTTATATAATATTCTTTGTTGATTATAGGCTCATTGGTCAAGTCCAAGGTTTGAGTAATCTGCTACTGCTCGTAAGAATGCTACTATAAACACCAGCAAGTGCAGGGAAGGCAACTATCAGAACCGAATACTTTTACCTCTCTTCGCTCTATTTGGGTAAAGACAATGTTTTTTATATTGATGAAGTGTTGAGAGTGATGGAATCTGACCCTAGCAGAATGAGGTCCAATGGGACAAGCTCAAGTATTCTAGAGCCAATGAAGTTGATGCATGTAGTTTTACGATGGTCATGGATGTCCTGCACCCAGGGAATTACTCACTCATCCCGTATTCTATCTGATATTTTTTTCTCAGCTAGTTTAGATTTATGATTTTGAAACTTACATAATAATCTTTGTTGGTTATAGGCTCATTGGTCAAGTCCAAGGTACGAGCAATCTGCTACCCGTAAGAATGCTACTATAAACACCAGCAAGTGCAGGGAAGGCAACTATCAGAACCAAATAATTTTACCTCTCTTCGCTCTATTTTTGTAATGACAATGTTTTGATATTGATGAACTGTTGAGAGTGATGGAATCTGACCCTAGCAGAATGAGGTCTAATGGGACAAGCTCCAGGATTCTAGAGCCAATGAAGGTGATGCATGCAGTTTTACGCTGGCCGTGGCTGCCCTGCACCCAGGGAATTACTCACTCATCCCGTATTCTATTTGATCCTTTTTATCAGCTAGTTTAGATTTATAATTTTCGACACTTACATATTTCTTTGTTATAGGCTAATTGGTCAAGTCCAAGGTTCGAGCTATTTACTACTACCCATAAAAGTGCTACTATAAACATCAGCAAGTGAAGAGAAGGCAACTATTAGAACCGAATACTTTTACCTCTCTTCACTCTATTTGGATAATGACATTGTTTTGATATTAAAGAAGTGTTGAGTGTGATGGAATCTGACCCTAGCAGAATGAGATCTAATGGGACAAGCTCCAAGATTCTAGAGCCAATGAAGGTGATGCATGCAGTTTTACGCTGGCCGTGGTTGCCCTGCACCCGGGAGAATTACTCACTCATCTCTTATTCTATCTAATCTTTTTCCCCAGCTAGTTTAGATTTACAATTTTGGAAACTTACATAATAATATTTGTTGGTTATAGGCTCATTGGTCATGTCCAAGGTTCGAGCAATCTGCTACTACCCGTAAGAATGCTACTATAAACACCAGCAAGTGCAGGGAAGGCAACTATTAGAAACGAATACTTCTACCTCTCTTCGCTCTATTTGGGTAATGACAATGTCTTGATATTGATGAAGTGTTCAGAGTGATGCAATCTGACCCTAGCAGAATGAGGTCTAATGGGACAAGCTCCAGGATTCTAGAGCCAATGAAGGTGATGCATGCAGTTTTACGATGGCTGTGGCTGCCCTGCATCCTAGGGAATTACTCACTCATCCTATATTCTATCGGATCTTTTTTCTCAGCTAGTTTAGATTTATAATTTTCGAAACTTACATAATAATATTTATTGGTTATAGGCTCATTGGTCAAGTCCAAGGTTCGAGCAATCTGCTACTACCTGTAAGAATGCTACTATAAACATCAGCAAGTGCAGGGAAGGCAACTATCAGAACCGAATACTTCTACCTCTCTTCGCTCTATTTGGGTAATGACAATGTTTTGATATTGACGAAGTGTTGAGAGTGATGGAAAGCTGACTCCAGCAGAATGAGTGCTACTGGTACAAGCTCCAGGATAGAGCCAATGAAGGTGATGCGCGCAGTTTTACGCGGGTCGTGGCTGCCCTGCACCCGCACAGAATTACTCACTCATCCCGTATTCTATCTGATATTCTTTTTTTCTCAGCTAGTTTAGATTTGTAATTTTGGAAGCTTACATAATAATCTTAGTTTGTTATAGGCTCATTAGTCAAGTCCAAGGTTCGAGCTATTTACTGCTACCCATAAAAGTGCTACTAAAAACATCAGCAAGTAAAGGAAAGACAACTATTAGAACCGATTACTTTTACCTCTCTTCGCTCTATCTGGGTAACGACAATGTTTTTGATATTGATGAGTGTTGAGAGTGATGGAAGCTGACCCCGGCCGAATGAGGGCTAATGGGACAAGCTACAGGATTCTAGAGCCGATGAAGATGATGCCCATGCTGACCTGGAGCCTACCCAACTTCACCTGATGAGTATTGGTTGGAGAGCCAAGTCCTGCTTGGGTGAAGATCCAAAGGTTGAATAGGGTTGGATCCTATAGTTGGAACTAGGTTTTGTTCCGTAGGCATGGGATTGTTCACTAGGCATGGGAACTCTTGTTTCGAAACTAGAGGTGGCCAAATGGGCCAGGACAAACGGGCCAGCCCGAAGCACGACAAAAATGGCCTGGCACGAGCACGGCCCGGCCCGAAGCATGACACGGGCTTACGGGCACGACCCGATTAGGCCCAGCACGATCGACCCGCCGGGTGGCCCAGCCCGACACGACCCGTTTAGGCCCAAATAGTGATTTTTCTGTTATTTTTATTATATTTTTAACTAAAATAGTGTAAGGATTGAATGCCCAAGAGGGGGGTGAATTGGGCTTCTTTTCAAAAATCTAAGTAATAAAACTTAATTCCTAAAAACCCAATTCCCTACGCAAACGATCTATGCATTGAAGTAAATAGCAATTTCGTGGAATATAAAATACATAAATGTAAGGGAGAGGAAGAAGGATGCAAACTCCCGAGGAGACACGAGGATTTATCCCGTGGTTCGGCAAGATCGTCAAGATCTTCCTACATCCATGTTGTGGCACCCACCAAAGGGTATAGCCAAACCCAAGTCACCGAGATGAGGGATCTCCACTATTCTTCTCCATTTGCCAACCTCGGCAAGGTGGAGCTCAAGCCTTGTACAACTTCGACCCTCCGGGCTTTCACAAACGCCTTGGCAAGCTCCGGATGTCTCTCACAGTTACAAACACCAAGGGGCACTCCCTTGAGGCTCTCACTATCCTAGAGATTCCACTCACCCAGAATGGAGGCACACAAGCTCTCTCTCTAGCTAGTTCTAGCCTATCTCTTGGTGTGTAGGTGGTCGAAATGATGTAGAAGTGATGGCTCTTGGTCTTGAACGCTTGTGGATGTGTTGAGAATGTCTGGTGATCAAGACTTATCAAAATGACAGGTTTAGGGGGTATTTATAGCCAGCCTCCACGAAATAGCCGTTGGAAAGTAGGCTGACAAAACTTTTCTGCGAACATCGGATGATCCGATGTCTCCCCTTTAGTTATCATCGGTCAAGTTTACTTTAGCTGATGTCATTGTGTCAGATATGACCATTGTTAGACCGATGTTGCACTTGTCTTCTCATCGGATGATCCGGTGGCTCTTCCTCTAGAATTGACTCAAACTTGATGCTTACTGGAGTGATTGACCGATGTGTATATTTCTGTACATCGGATGATCCGGTGCTACACTTGGTCCAAGGATATTCCATACTGTACTGATGGACCGATGTAGCTGAGCCCTTAACATCGGATGATCCGGTGAGTGTTTTGTTATGAGGTCTTCTTCTTCTGCTGAACCAACTCGACCGATGTGTTGTTCTCAGAAATCATCGTTTGATCCGGTGAGTTGATTTTGTTTGCTTCGAGTTGTTTCTAAGTGATTCTTTTGTGTCTTGCTCGATTGACCTCTTAGACTTTTGTTGGAAATGTACTTCTGATGGTTGTCAAGCATTAAGTGTCATCAATTGTGGTTGAATGACTTTGACATAAGAGCTTTCACTTCTTGTCTTCATATCATTGATTTGATCTCATAAAGTGATTGTATATGGGTCTCCAATGACATATAGATTTTATTTGATTGAGTGATTATGGGGACCTTGCATTCACAAATTCATTAGTAAAATCCAATGGTTGTCATTAATCACCGAAACTGTACTTCATGGGGGCCTAGATGCTTTCAATCTCCCCCTTTTTGGTGATTGATGACAACACAACAATTAAAGCACAATAGTAATGAATTTGATAGTACAAAACTTAAGAGGATATGCAATGAATACAAGATTATTACACTTAAAATTTGAAAGCTCAATCAAAGAATAACTCAAGTGAATAAGTGATCATAAGATAGGCACCAAATAAGCTCAATCGATTAATAACATAAGAGTACTCAATAAACACCAAATGAGTAGCAAAAACACGAATTACAAAAGATAAGCACATAAAGATAAACTCCCCCTGAGAAACAGACTCCCCCTGAGACTAAGCAACCCTCTAAGCAACCCTCCCCCTGACTCTCTAACTCTTCTCCCCCTTTGGCATCAAGACACCAAAAAGGGATCCAAGTGTCTAAGGACCCTGAGTACTAGGCGCGATGACGAATTGGTCATCGTCAGGAGTGCTGTCGTCGGAGCTGCTGCCTGGAGTAGAGGTGGAAGGTGATGTCGGAGCCGTAGGAGCCGCCGTCGGTGCCTGCTGAGTAGTAGATGCTGGCAAGGGGTACTGATGACGGATGCCAGCATCTGCTGGAACAGCGTCGTAGCCGGCATCGGAGAGTGGATTGGTGCGCCGGGAGCCAGCAGTGGAGACATGCTGATCGAAGGGATCGGTGTGGTCGGCACCGGAGCTGCAACTGGAGCAAGGACAGGCGCTGGTGGAGCAACGCCTGGCAGCTGCGACGGGAGGGCAATCCTGGTCTGGGTGTAGAGGTTGGTGATCAACCCCAGGATGCCCATCATCGCCTGTTGCGTCTGCTGCTGCTGCATCTCCTACTGCTGCTGCTGGAGCTCCAGAAGTCGTGCTGCCTGCTCCGCTTGGGCCTGCTCAGCTGCAAGCCGGTCCAGGCGCTGTTGCTCAACCATCTACTGTAGGAGGGATGTGAGCTCGGACGGCTGAGAAACCTGTGCCTCTGTGACGGGAGGTGGAGTAGGGGGTGGCACTGTAGAGCCTCCAGCCTCCGCGTCGTGCTGCCTGGGTGAGGGAGGAGGTGGGAAGTACTCCTCAACACTGTCATTCGTGTCTCTCTCGGACCATATGTGCTGCAAGTCCTCACCCTGAGCCTCTGCCTCGGCCAGCCTCTCATCCTCCTTCTCCAGATCCGGCCAGTCCTCCTCAGAAAGACGAGCCCTGACCTAACGCTTGACTGGATGGCCAAGGCGGCGGTCTCTATGAGCTGGAGCTCGATAGTGACTGAACCGTGTGACACTCTCGTCAGTGAGACGGTCACGCACGGCAGATTCCTCAGGAATCATCATAGAGAGCAGGTAGCTAATCCAGTGTCCATAGACAAGTTGTCTCATCATGCCCACTCCATCGGTGATCACATCCTCCATCTCGCATATGAGGACGTCCACAATATCGAACTCCATCCCGTTCATGATGTAGAACAGGAGAGTCTGCTGCAGACTGGTGAACCCCTCTAGGTATCCTGACCTCGACAAGAGCGTGCGGTGCAAGGCAAGGTGCACTGTGCGTGCAGCTGGAGTCAACAATGCCGGTACCCTCGGCTGGTCTGGAGAGAAGGTAGGTCCAAACAGAGAACGGATCTCCTCCAGAGGTGGTGCCACTCCTCCAGTGAGCGGCCTCCTCGGCGGGTCTGCCTGACCATAAACCCTCTCATGCACGCAAGTGTCGTGCAGGTCCACTCCTAGCAGTTGTGCAAGCGTCTGTCTCGTCAAGTGATAGTGTTGTCCCATGAACATGAAGTCAATCGACCTACGGCCCTTAGAGACGTAGAGGGTAGCGTAGAACACGCGGACCTAATCTTCCACATATGCACTCCTCTCATAGGACATCAGCTGCACCAGCCCTCTGTACCTCTCAAAGTAGGGCCGTATCTCCGTCTCTGCAGCCAGGGCGAGCTGATCCCAGTCCAGAAAGTTGTGCTGGAATAACTTGTGGCCTCGGCGTCTATAGGTCTCGTAGAGTGACGCCTGTGTCACGGTATAGAAGCGACTGTCCACCAGAGCCTCTCTGGGCTGCGGGTACCACTCCTCAAGCAACACACTTCATCTGAGTCTTCGGAGTTGCTTGGTCTTCATCTTCCGGTAATCAGTCAACCGGACTCCTTCACCGACACGGACAGTGGTGTCCATCTCGTAGATGGCTCTCTGGGCCTCCCTGTCCTCACGACGATCGGCAGCCGTCGGTCTCGGACGAGGTGGTGCCGCGAGAAGACCCCCACGGGTCCGGGCTGAGCATCGGCGGACGAGTGGCTCTTCCGGCTCTTCTTCTGCCTCGGGCTCATCGATCACGGGAGGCTGCCTCGGACGAGCCTCGCGGATCCTCAAAGATCCTCCTTGGCCACGCTCTCACTCCTCGGCGACGCGAGCGGCCATCAACGCCTTCTTCTCCTCCTTCGAAAGCTTCTGCTTCCTCGCGGCCGGCTCCACAATGGTCTTGCCCTTGTTCTTCTTGTCACGAGCCATTGCGATGCGCGAGAATGAGGTTGATGAAGTCAAGCGCACGGAACGACGATCAACGCAGCCGGAAACCCTAACGGCGACGAGACGGCGACTGTTGAGGGAGGCACCACGACGATGGTGGAGGTGGTGGTGGTGGAGAGAGGCGGCGGCGGCTGCAGCTGCGTTAGTGCGGAGGAGGCGGCTGTGATGGTGCAGCGGCAGCGGCGGTGGACGGAGGGCGGCGGCGGCGGCCGGAGGGCTGCGGTGTGTAGGATCGAAGAGCACGTGAAAAGCTACCAGAGGGGGGGTGAATGGTAGATTTAAAAATCTTACGCAGCGGAAACAATAAAACCCTAATCCCTTCGGTAGAAAAACGATCTGTTAAAGAAATCGTGTATGAGACTAATCTAAACGTGTTTCACCGTGACAATAGTGATATATATTAGAGAGAATCAAGTCACAAAGACAACACAAAAAGAATTACTCAAATCTGTCGAGAACAACTCAAGTTATGATCAAAAGATCAAACACTGGTCAATCTGACCTACCCGAGAAAAACAGTTTCTGGAATGCTGAAAAGAAACTCGTGTGGCACAAAAACCACAAATCCAATGACCGTGAAATTTTGGCATATGATAGATAATCAAGTTGTGAAGACAACCGAAAAAGAATCACGTCAATTGGATCAGTAAAACTTGAGTTATGCTAAAACCACCGACGAAAGGTAGTGCTGTCCAGAAACTCGACGAGTAAAACTTGTCTGGAACAAGTCGGACGAACAAGGCACAAAAGTTCCTTCAAACTATGAATTTTATTCAATAGAACACAAGAGGAACAGCCCCAAAGTCGTCTCCCACGAGCTTTGGCCTTCCCTTGCTTATATAACCAGCCCTTAGGCCATCCCAATCTCAACTAGGACTCCAATCCTAATCCGATCACAATCAGAACTTACCATAACTGCTCAAGATTCTTCTATACGCAGATAGAAGCAATCTTAAGACTTCCAAACACCTTAGGAACGTATCCCACATTCCTAAACAACTCAATTTCGTGACACACACGAAATCCTAACATAACCAACTCGATACTTCCCATACCGAGCCATAACCGACTCTGCCGCAGCCAAAGTCTTCAACCGATACGATCCGATCCTTCCGATCAGATCTTCCTTCCATAATCCGTCTCTAGAAGCATATTGCCATGTCATGCACCGCATGCATACGTGCGAACACCTTCCTTTGACCTTCATATGCACTGCCCTTGATTCAATCATCCTGCGCGACCTCCTGACCCGCTCAACCACAGTTCCTCCCGAACTTGGTTGTTGGAACCTCATCTCCTCCTGAGACTAGTCCAATGGATCCTGTCACCAGCCATGACTTGAACTCAAGCAACACCTGCACATGAACAAACAACCAATCCATACGAGCCCAAGTCCTCGACTTGACTCACGTTAGTTCCGAACACAACACCTTACATGAGAACCTCACATAAGCATGTTGCAAAGCATAGCAAAACGATATCAGCCGTATCATCCAAAACGCACCAAAAACTTAGCAAATGAATACTAAGCAATCTTTCCTAACAAGTAAAGCAAGTACGAAACATTGCAAATGAAAAGCAGAAGCACTTCGGTCAAGTTCCGGACCTTGCCAGAGCAACCCGGAGCTTGAGCCGGAGCTAAGCAAAAACACTGCGGTCAAGTTCCGGACCTTGCCAGAGCAACCCGGAGCTTGAGCCGGAGCTAACAAGAGCTAGTAGAACCTAGCGCCGGAGCTTACCAAAACTAGTAGATCCTGAATCCGGAGCTTATCAAAACTAGTAGATCCTGGATCCGGAGCTTATCAAAACTAGTAGATCCTGGATCCGGAGCTTATCAAAACTAGTCGGAACTAGTCAACCCAAAACCCGGAGCTAGACAAAGTACGTCGAAGCTTAGCATCCCAGAGCTAACGAAAATATGCTGGAGCTATCAAATATATGCCGGAGCTAAAGATAAAACTCACCGGAGCTAACAAAAATATGCCGGAGCTATCAAATATATGCCGGAGCTAAAGATAAAGCTCACCGGAGCTAACCAAAGCTGGTCGGACCTTACCAAGAAGTTGGACCTAGCATCAAACGTAACCGGAGCTACCCAAAGCAAGCCGGACCTATCGTCGGACCTTGCTGTAGCTCGGAGCTAGAGTCGGACCTTGATAAAAAGGTGTTTTGGTGATATTAAAACTTTTATCATCAAAGCCAAGTGTATTCAGTACAAGCCAATGTATTCAGCACACATAGGTCTTACAATCTCCCCCTTGATGAATGCATTGGCAACACCATTTAAAATCCAAGCATTGGCTTATTCACATAAAAGTTTTGAAAATAATTTCTCCCCTTTTGTAAAACAAATGTAAATGAAAATATTTCCCCCTTTTGAAAATGAAAATGTCTCCCCCTTTATTATCTCTCCTTTTTTTTTTGATTAATCTCTCCCCCTTTGACAATGTATTCAGCAAGGTAAAAGAGAAATTTTAATTGTTATGAGATATAAACAAATTATCTTTCCCTCTTTAGTTGTTATGAGCATATTATATCATATACATATAAACAAAGCTCATCCAAGTCATACTATCAAGTAACTCACACTATCACATCAATGAGATACATAAAGTAGTGTAAGCCATGCTAGAGATCAAGTGTGATTTTCAATTTTAGCAGGTCATGATCTCACAAACTTAACTATTTCAAAACCTGAAAGCATGACACTTGTTGCTGCATTTTATTATTTTTCAAAGCATAAATTTAGAAAATATGATATTTGCAAGAGATTATATGCTCATCTGCCTTATTCTAACCAACCAAGCCAAGCCTATGTCATTTGACAATCAGAAGCTTAAGGACATGGTTTTAGTCATACACAACTTCTTCCAAGTTCATATCTAAGTACAATGACAAGCCATCTCGAAAGAAGAAGTGCGATGCATGCATATTCTCTTGATCTTTTCTCAATTTATATTTGTTCATAAAAACTCAACATGTGAGTTGATTACTTGATAAATTTTTAATGATTAAAAGCATTTGTGAGCATGCAACAAGTTCAAAACAGCAAGAAGGTTCGACCATGACCAGATTTAGTGTAAGTAATTATTCCAATTACTAGACATGGCAAAAACTACAAAAAGTATAACACGAGTAATGTAGTAAGAACTTTCAGCATGTAAAAGGAATCACAAAGTCATATATGTATGAAATAATATGCTCATATTATTTTAATTTCAGATTCACACATAGTCTTCCTAAGTTTCAAAAACTCCCCCTCAATTTAAGCCATGAGGATGCATAACCCCTATTTCACTACGAATGTAACAAAAACGAGTGAAATCCAAAGGTTTTGTAAAAATGTCAGCCAATTGTTGTTCGGTATCTACATGGTGAAGCACAATGTTTCCCTTTTCAACATTATCACGGAGAAAGTGATACCTAATGTCAATGTGCTTAGTTCTAGAATGTTGCACGGGGTTTTTAGCAATGCAAATAGCACTAGTGTTATCACAGAACAGTGGAACACTATCTAGATCAACCCCATAGTCCTTAAGTGTTTGAACAATCCAAAGAATTTGTGAACAAGCACTAGCAGCAGCTACATACTCAGATTCGGTTGTGGATTGTGCAACTGAACTTTGTTTTCTAGAGGACCAAGCAACAAGAGAATTACCAAGAAAATGACAAGCACCGGAAGTACTTTTCCTATCAATCCTACAACCCCCAAAATCAGCATCCGAAAAAGCTTTCAAAGAAACAATTGAGGAAGAAGGAAGAAAAATGCAAAATTCTTGAGTTCCATGTAAGTACCTGAGAATCCTTTTGACGGCTTGACGATGTGAAACACGTGGGGAAGCTTGAAACCGTGCACAAAGACATACGCTGAATTGTATGTCCGGTCTTGATGCTGTAAGGTACAAAAGTGATCCGATCATACTTCTATATTCTTTTTGATCCACGGATTCACCATCTTCATCAAGTTCAAGTGTTGTTGCTGTTCCCATTGGTGTCCGAAGAGGCTTGCTTTTGTCCATGTTGAAGCGCCTTAGGAGATCTTTGGTATACTTTGTTTGATGCACAAAGGTACCCTCCTTGGTTTGCTTGATTTGCAGCCCCAAAAAGTAAGTGAGTTCACCCATCATACTCATTTCAAATTCGGAACTCATCATTGCTGAAAACTTGGACACAAGATCATGAGAAGCACAACCAAAGATAATATCATCCACATACACTTGAACGAATAATGAGTCATTGCCATGATTAAGCACAAAAAGAGTTTTATCAACCTTTCCCATTGTAAACCCCTTTTCAAGTAAGAATGTTTTTAACCTATCATACCATGCTCTAGGGGCTTGTTTGAGACCATATAAGGCTTTGGACAGTTTGTAAACATGATTAGGAAAATCTGGATTTTCAAAACCTGGTGGTTGTTTGACATAAACCTCCTCATCTATGTAGCCATTAAGAAAAGCACTTTTAACATCCATTTGATATAGCTTAAAACCTTTAGATGCTGCGAAAGCTAACAAAATTCTTATGGCTTCTAATCTAGCGACAGGAGCAAAAGTTTCATCAAAATCTAGACCTTCAACTTGAGTGAAACCTTGAGCAACCAACCTAGCCTTATTCCTAATCACAACCCCATCCTCACTTTGTTTATTTTTATATACCCATTTAGTTCCAATTAAAGTGTGGCCCTGAGGTGGAGGTACAAGTTTCCAAACATTATTTCTTTCAAAATTTTCTAACTCTTCTTGCATGGCAATAATCCAAGATTCATTAGTGAGTGCGTGTGATATATCTTTAGGTTCAAAAGAGGCAACAAAAGCAGAATGAGCATGAGAGTTTGGATCGCAAAACCTGGACCGTGTGACTCGTTCATGCAAGCTTCCAATCATCTGTTGTGGGGGATGATCTTTGTAAAAACGTAGGGGAACAGATGTCTCACAAGCTTCTTTTTCATTAGGTTCATTGTAGATTGATGAGCTTGTGATTTGTGGACGATCAGGACCAGCAGAGGTGACAGCCGGAGCTTGTTCAATGTCCGGAGCTGGACACGTGTCAACTTCGGAACTACCAGGCAGTATCACCGGCTCTTCTTCATCTTCGAAAATACCCTCCCCCTGAGAATATGAATCTGGTCCTGCAACACCGGAGCTAGTACCTGGGCTAGCTTCATCAAAAGACACTTCACAAGTCTCCACAATTTTGTTAGTGTCAAGTAAAAGCACACGGTAGCCTCTAGTATGAGATGGATAACCAAGAAACATGCCATCATTGGATCTAGGTTCAAATTTATCAAGATTACCATGTTTCTTAACAAAGCATTTGCAACCAAAGACCCGAAAGTGTGTAACACTAGGCCTATGTCCAAACCGGAGCTCATATGGTGTTTTACCTAGCTTAGCACGCAAGAAAACACGATTTGAGACATAACAAGCGGTTGCTAATGCATCAGCCCAAAATTTCCTAGGGGTTTGATATTCATCAAGCATAGTCCTAGCCATCTCAACTAGGGTTCTGTTCTTTCTTTCTACAACACCGTTTTGTTGAGGTACATATGGTGAAGAAAATTGATGATCTATTCCGTATTCAGCACAAAAGTGATCAAAAGATTGATTTTTAAATTCAGTTCCGTTATCACTTCTAATTGCCTTTAAAGATCCTGGGTGATCAATTGATAATCTAAGAAATAAAGTTCTAAAGTGACTAAAAACTTCATTCTTAGACGCCATAAAATACACCCAAGAATATCTAGAATAATCATCAACAATAACAAGAGCATACCATTTACCTTCGAAGGATTGAACACGTGAAGGTCCTACGGTGTCAAGATGCAAAAGTTGACATGGTTCAGTTGTCATGATCATTGTGAGAGGAGTATGTGAACCTGCAACCATCTTAGCATGTCTACAAGAAGAGCACACAATTTCTTTGTCCCCTTTAAGCTTAGGCAGCCCACGTATGAGATCAAGAGCACTAACACGCGTTAGGTGATCAAAGCCTACGTGACCAAGTCTACGATGCCAAAAATATAAGTCCTTTAAATCATTAGCAACTAGACACCTATGCTTAGAAGAAGACATATCAAAATCAGCTTTAAAAACTCTTCCAAACCGAGACATGTTAAAAATAAGCTCACTATTTGAATCTACAACTTTGCAGCAGTTTTTATTGAAAGTAATTTCTAGATTTTCATCTAGCAATTGTGAAACAGAAAGCAAGTTATATTTCAAATTTTTGACAAATGCCACATCCTTCAAAGTGTAGTGATCATTTACTCTAACCGAACCCTTAGCAATTATAGGAGTTGAAGAATTATCGGCAAAAGTAACATTCTCTACACGTGACACAAAGGTGAGGGAGGAGAACCAATCTTTGTTACCGGTCATGTGGCGTGAGCAACCTGAATCCACAATCCAAATATTCCCCTTCCTCAAGCGTGTAACCTATATAGAAGCACAATACACCGATGACTCAATACTGGGGTTAGTCAAAAGGCATTTAGGAATCCAGTACTGAGTCACGCGACGTGCACCAGGAAAAACACGCGAATGCTGAGATAAAACAGCAGGTTTATGAGTCAAGGATTGAGGTTTTCTTTTCTTAACAGTTGATTTAGAAGTTGTTACTTGTTTAGAGTGAAAACCAGTAGCTCCGGATATAAAGGCAGAAGGTCCGGGGGCAAAAACTGAAGCTCCGGAGGGAACAACAGAAGATCCGGTAGCTCTCGGAGCTATCGGAACTATCGGAGCTGCTTTTGCGGATTTCTTACCAGAAGGTCCGGAAGCTACCTTTTGAAATTTCTGACTCACTAAAGCAGGTTGTGTTTTTCTAATTGCATGAAAGTTATAAGATCTAGCAATTTTTCTTTCCTTTTTCTGTTGTTTAGCTAGTCTATAACAAAAATCTATGACATGACCATCTCTACCACAGAAGGTATATTGAAATTTAACTTTGTGTTCATGTCCAGATGAGCAAGCAATATTTTTATTTGAAACGGAATGAGGCATCACTCCTGCAGATTTGAAAACCACTCTATTTTGTTTAGGAACTGTTTGAATCAAACCAATTCCTAATGACTTTACAACTTTAGGTGGATGTGCCTTAGCATGAGCATGAGAATCAAAACATAAACCAGATTTATCATTGCAAGACTTAGAAGAATTCAACAGCAGGTTCAGATTCTTATTCCCATTACAAAACCGACCTAGTGTCCTATTCATGTCATCAAGTTTCTTAGACAAGTCTAGGCAGTTTGCACATGAAGTTTTTCCTTTTAGTTTGCAATTGGAACAATTTTTAACTTCATGAGATTGTAAAGCATTGTTCAGAATGGAAATTTCATTCATTGCATCTTTTAGTTTCTTATCAAGATTTTCACATGCAGAACAATGCAAATCATCTGTAGAACAAGAAGCATCTTTTAAGTTTTTATCATTAAGTGCAGCAAGCTTTTTGTTCTTTTCAATTTCTTCATCAAGTCTGTCTAGAGTGGAAGAATGTGCACTTCTTAGAGAGGACAATTGTTCATAGATTAAGTCACATGAGGGACATGCATCATCACTAGGAATCAAAGTCTTTAAACGGTTAATTTCAGATTCTAGTGATTCAATTTTAGCAGCACTATCCCTAAGCTTTTTGTCCTTTTTCTTGACAATAATAGTTGCACGAGAAATAGCATCACACATTTCATTGCAGGTAGAACATACCTCATCATCGTCACTGTTGTGTTCTGCTTCCTCCTGACTTGATCTTGATCTTGCTTTGCCCGCCATGAAGCATAAGTTGGCCAGATCATCATTATCTTCATCACTTTCAAAGTCTACATCACTTGAACTGAGCTCTTGAAGCGCGGTGATGAAGCTGTTGATCATCTTGCGTTCTATGATACCTTTCTTCTTCTTGTTGGAATTTCCAGAGGAGGTCCGGATCTTGCTTTGTTTTTCTTCCCGGGTGGTCGGACCTGAAAGGTTAGGGCATTCTATACGAAAGTGTCCTGTTTTACCACATTCAAAACAGCGTTGAGGTCCGGAGCTTCCTCTCCTTCTAGTTCTCACATTTTGCAATGCTTTTGAGAATCTAGTAGAGATGAGTGCCAACTCCTCTTCTGGAATTTCTTCGATCTGCTCCAGGGTTAGTGAGGACAACAAAGCAAGAGTATTGCAGGATGATGATTGGCCGGAGCTAGACATATCACGTTGTGAGACAAATGCAATAGACTTGTTTGGGTTATTATGTGCTAGGATGTCAATTTCATGAGTTTTTAGTTTAGAGTAAAGTACATCTAATGTAAGAGAACTCATGACAGTTGATTCACGAATAGATGTTACTTTCATCTCCCAAATTGTCATGTCTAATGCACTAAGAAGTTGTCTAGCATTCTCAGCATCAGAAAAATTTACATTGACACTACGTAAGTTGCTGAGAATTTTATTGAAACGAGCAAAGAGGTCATCGATCGACTCACCTGGTTGCATCTCAAAACGCATATATTCTTTCTTGAACATATCTTGTTTTACCTCCTTGATTGTGTTGGAGCCTTCATGATAATCACAGAGAGCTCTCCAAACGTCGTATGCTGACCGGAGGTGCGCGACACGATCAAAGTCGCTTTGAGTGAGTCCTTGGATGATCAAGTTTCGGGCTTTGTTGTTGTTGTCGACGTCCCGGAGGTTCGTGGCCGTGACTTGATCATTGGGTGGCACTTCATAAGGCTTATACACCTTCTCCCATATTGCAAAGCCTTGTGCCTGGATAAAAGCCTCCATGCGTGCCTTCCAAACCTGAAAATCAATACCAGCAAACACACAAGGTTTGACGGAGTACTTCTCCATGATGATTAGTCAAAAACACGTGCAAATCACAAAGATTAGAGCACCGTGGCTCTGATACCAATTGTAGGATCGAAGAGCACGTGAAAAGCTACCAGAGGGGGGGTGAATGGTAGATTTAAAAATCTTACGCAGCGGAAACAATAAAACCCTAATCCCTTCGGTAGAAAAACGATCTGTTAAAGAAATCGTGTATGAGACTAATCTAAACGTGTTTCACCGTGACAATAGTGATATATATCAGAGAGAATCAAGTCACGAAGACAACACAAAAAGAATTACTCAAATCTGTCGAGAACAACTCAAGTTATGATCAAAAGATCAAACACTGGTCAATCTGACCTACCCGAGAAAAACAGTTTCTGTAATGCTGAAAAGAAACTCGTGTAGCACAAAAACCACAAATCCAATGACCGTGAAATTTTGGCAGATGATAGATAATGAAGTTGTGAAGACAACCGAAAAAGAATCACGTCAATTGGATCAGTAAAACTTGAGTTATGCTAAAACCACCGACGAAAGGTAGTGCTGTCCAGAAACTCGACGAGTAAAACTTGTCTGGAACAAGTCGGACGAACAAGGCACAAAAGTTCCTTCAAACTATGAATTTTATTCAATAGAACACAAGAGGAACAGCCCCAAAGTCGTCTCCCACGAGCTTTGGCCTTCCCTTGCTTATATAACCAGCCCTTAGGCCATCCCAATCTCAACTAGGACTCCAATCCTAATCCGATCACAATCGGAACTTACCATAACTGCTCAAGATTCTTCTATACGCAGATAGAAGCAATCTTAAGACTTCCAAACACCTTAGGAACGTATCCCACATTCCTAAACAACTCAATTTCGTGACACACACGAAATCCTAACATAACCAACTCGATACTTCCCATACTGAGCCATAACCGACTCTGCCGCAGCCAAAGTCTTCAACCGATACGATCCGATCCTTCCGATCAGATCTTCCTTCCATAATCCGTCTCTAGAAGCATATTGCCACGTCATGCACCGCATGCATACGTGCGAACACCTTCCTTCGACCTTCATATGCACTGCCCTTGATTCAATCATCCTGCGCGACCTCCTGACCCGCTCAACCACAGTTCCTCCCGAACTTGGTTGTTGGAACCTCATCTCCTCCTGAGACTAGTCCAATGGATCCTGTCACCAGCCATGACTTGAACTCAAGCAACACCTGCACATGAACAAACAACCAATCCATACGAGCCCAAGTCCTCGACTTGACTCACGTTAGTTCCGAACACAACACCTTACATGAGAACCTCACATAAGCATGTTGCAAAGCATAGCAAAACGATATCAGCCGTATCATCCAAAACGCACCAAAAACTTAGCAAATGAATACTAAGCAATCTTTCCTAACAAGTAAAGCAAGTACGAAACATTGCAAATGAAAAGCAGAAGCACTTCGGTCAAGTTCCGGACCTTGCCAGAGCAACCCGGAGCTTGAGCTGGAGCTAAGCAAAAACACTGCGGTCAAGTTCCGGACCTTGCCAGAGCAACCCGGAGCTTGAGCCGGAGCTAACAAGAGCTAGTAGAACCTAGTGCCGGAGCTTACCAAAACTAGTAGATCCTGAATCCGGAGCTTATCAAAACTAGTAGATCCTGGATCCGGAGCTTATCAAAACTAGTAGATCCTGGATCCGGAGCTTATCAAAACTAGTAGATCCTGGATCCGGAGCTTATCAAAACTAGTCGGAACTAGTCAACCCAAAACCCGGAGCTAGACAAAGTACGTCGAAGCTTAGCATCCCGGAGCTAACGAAAATATGCCGGAGCTATCAAATATATGCCGGAGCTAAAGATAAAACTCACCGGAGCTAACAAAAATATGCCGGAGCTATCAAATATATGCCGGAGCTAAAGATAAAGCTCACCGGAGCTAACCAAAGCTGGTCGGACCTTACCAAGAAGTCGGACCTAGCATCAAACGTAACCGGAGCTACCCAAAGCAAGCCAGACCTATCGTCGGACCTTGCTGTAGCTCGGAGCTAGAGTCGGACCTTGATAAAAAGGTGTTTTGGTGATATTAAAACTTTTATCATCAAAGCCAAGTGTATTCACTACAAGCCAATGTATTCAGCACACATAGGTCTTACACGGTGGCGACCGGAGTCGGCGTTGGCGGCGCTCGGGCGAGAGGATCGTCGGCGGATGAGTCGGGATCAGGGAGAGAGAAACGACGGAGGCGAAGCGCCGTTTAAATAGTTGATCCCAAACCCTAGCCGAAACTTTAACACCGGATGGACCGATGTAGAAACGATAGAAGCATCGGTCGAATGGCACAGTAAGGGTATTCAAGGTGGTGCCATTGACACCGGATGGTCCGACGTGAAAGGGAATATCATCAATGGAATTCAACATAGTTCCAGAAGTGTGAACACCGGATGGACCGATGTTTTTCCAAATGAATGCGTCGGTTGATTTGTGTTGCTGACTGGTCTGACTCTTGGCTTTTGAACACCAACTGATCCGATGATGGTCTGACCTAAGCATCAGATAATCCGATGACTACAAAACAGCAACATCCCATATATGTCCTTTGACCAAACAAACAAACAATGAGAAACACATGTCTTAGGACTTCGGCAACCCCTCACCCCTCAAAAAGCTAATATGCCAATAACTTGGCTAAGCCTAAAGCAAATGAAACACCGAGAAAAAATAGGGAGGAAAACATCCAAATAAAATGTAAGTCCCATGCTTTGTGAGCTAGAGTATGAAGACTTCTATCTCTTTAGAGCATGTTCCTCTAGGCGTTAACGCACCTAAAATTTTGTTCTTTCCACTACATATGAGCTGAGATAATGCATTTCAAACAAGTCTCTTTCTCATGAGGTGGGTTCCCCTTTGTGACAATCTACCGTATGCAATGCCAAACAAATTATAATGCAACAGATTTGAATATGAGTGCAAGTCTATATGGCAGGCATCATGCAAGGCATAAAATAAATCTATCTTGCCAAGTTTGAACCTTTCAAAGGCTTCTTCAGGGAGAGACACTCTCCAAACCTTGAGAAAACCCAAAAGAACCTCCATCCCAAGCTAACCCTTGCTCACCCCTATCCTTTGAGAGTTAGGCAAGACCTATATGAAGTGCATTCTTACATGACGTTTGATGCATCTAGCACATTTAATTCACTTCTTAGCCTAGAAAATGTTTTCTCATCAAGTGGTTTAGTGAAGATATCTGCCAATTGTTCTTCGGACCTAACACCTCGCAATGAGATGTCTCCCTTAGCTTCATGGTCCCTTAAGAAATGACGGCGAATATCAATGTGCTTAGTGCGGGAGTGTTGAACGGGGTTTTTAGCTATCTTAACCGCACTTTCATTGTCACAAAGGAGAGGCACACAACCAAGTTTAATACCGAAGTCCAAAAGGGTTTGTTTCATATAAAGAATTTGGGCACAACATGCACCGTCCGCAATGTATTCCGCTTCCGCCGTGGACAAGGCGACGGAATTTTGCTTCTTGCTAGACCAAGATACTAGGGAACGCCCAAGCAAGTGGCACCCACCGGAGGTACTCTTGCGATCCACGCGGCATCCGGCAAAGTCCGAATTCGAGTATCCCAAGAGGTGGAATTTTGCACCTTTAGGGTACCACAAGCCCACACTAGGAGTATGCTTAAGATACCGAAGTATCCTAAAGACCGCCTTCCTATGCGATTCTTTAGGTGCCGCTTGAAAGCGAGCACACAAGCATACACTAAACATGATATCGGGCCTAGATGTGGTAAGATAAAGCAATGAACCAATCATAGAACGGTAGTTAGATTGATCAATAGGTTTACCGTCCTTATCCGCGTCGAGATGACAATTTGTTGCCATTGGAGTGCTTCTTGAGCTACAATCTCCCATCTCAAATTTCCTCAAGAGGTCCTTGGTATACTTCTCTTGATAGACGAAGGTCCCCTCTTGAAGTTGCTTTATTTGAAATCCAAGGAAGAAGTTGAGCTCTCCAATCATTGACATCTCGAATTCCCTAGACATCATTTTGCCAAACTCATGGCTAAGAGCTTCGTTAGTTGAACCAAAAATAATATCATCAACATAAATTTGACAAATAAACAAATCTCCGTTGATGTCTTTGGTGAAGACCGTAGTGTCCACCCTCCCGATCTTGAATCCTTGCATGATAAGGAAATCCCGTAGTCGTTCATACCACGCCCTAGGTGCTTGCTTGAGCCCGTAGAGCGCCTTGTGCAACCTATACACATGATTAGGATTCCTCGGATCTTCAAACCCAGGAGGTTGTTCAACATAAACAAGCTCGTTAATGTAACCATTAAGAAAGGCACTTTTCACATCCATTTGATAAAGTCTAATATTATGATGTGATGCAAAGGCAAGTAGTATACGGATGGCTTCTAGCCGGGCGACCGGGGCAAATGTCTCCCCAAAGTCTAGTCCTTCAACTTGCGAGAACCCTTTGGACACAAGTCTTGCCCTGTTGCGGACTACAACGCCATTCTCGTCTTGTTTGTTGTGGTACACCCACTTTGTTCCGATGACGTTCTTGTCCTTGGGTCGCTCCTCCAACACCCAAACTTCATTGCGGATGAAGTTGTTTAGTTCTTCTTGCATAGCCATCACCCAATTTGGGTCTTGGAGTGCCTCCTCAATGTGAGTGGGTTCTACACATGAAACAAATGAGTAGTGCTCACAAAATGAAGCGAAATGGCGAGAACGTGTACTTACACCCCTTGACGGACTTCCAATAATTTGGTCCATCGGATGCACCTTGGAGATGAGTCCATGCCTTATAAGTGGTTGTGAAGCACTTGGCGATGGTGATGCGTGTTGCTCATCTTGTGGTTGGACTTGATCATGGACTTCTTCTTCTTCTTGAAGTTGTTGGGCTTGTGAGTCTTGAGTCGGCAATGGATCATCCTTCTCTTCTTCGTCAACTTGAGGCGCCATAGAGGTGTTGTTGTTGGAACATGAAGCTCCCCCTTGATCATGGCTCTCCTCAACTTCAGGCTTGACGTCTCCAATGGTCATGTTCTTCATGGCTTCTTGTAGAGGCTCATCATCTATTTCATCATGACCAAAACTCTCCTCTTGGGAGCCATTAGATTCATCAAACTCAACATCACAACTTTCCTCAACTAAACCGGAGGTTTGGTTGAATACTCGATTTGCTTTTGAGTTTGATGCATAACCAAGAAATATACCAACATCACATCTTATTTCAAACTTACCGAGCCTTTTCTTGCGGTAGATGTAGCACTTGCACCTAAAGACTCGAAAGTAGGATATGTTGGGCTTTCTCCCAATGAGAAGCTCGTACGGGGTCTTTTGAAGTAGGCGATGTAGGTAGACCCTATTTGCGGCATGGCACGCCGTGTTGATTGCTTCGGCCCAAAACTTCTCCGACGTGCCGTAGTCATCAAGCATTGCTCGCGCAAGAGTGATAAGTGTCTTGTTCTTCCTTTCAACGACACCATTTTGTTGAGGAATGTATGTGGCCGACAATTCATGCTTCACACCTTCACGGTCACACCACTCCCCAATGTTGTAGTTCTTGAATTCGGTGTCGTTGTCACTCCACACCTTGATGATGGGAAGTTGAAATTCCCGTTGAGCGCGGTTGGTGAAGGTCTTGAACACTTCCGGAGTTTCACTCTTGTCACCTAGAAACAAAGTCCAAGCATAGCGAGAGTAGTCATCAACTATAACAAGACAATAGAGGTTACTGCCAAGGCTTTGATATGTGGATGGTCCGAAGAGGTCCATGTGGAGTAGCTCAAGTGGCTTGGAGGTTGACACCATTGTCTTCATTGGGTGGTGTGAAGCAACTTGCTTCCCGGCTTGACAAGCGCTACAAAGCTTGTTCTTCTCAAATGTGACATCCTTCACGCCGGTCACCATCCCAAGCTTGAATGACTTCTTGAGTTTGCTCATCCCAATGTGCGCTATGCGTCGATGCCATAGCCAACCCAAGCTTTTCTTAGTGAAGAGACAAGTGGTCAAGCTAGCATTCTTGTTGGAGAAGTCTACTAGGTAGAGATGTCCATGCCGAAATCCTTTGAAGACTAGTTCTTTGCTTGTTTCACTACTCACAGCAACATCGTTTTTGCTAAAAGTGCATGTTAGTCCAAGATCACATAGTTGTGCAATAGAAAGTAAATTAAAACTAAGTGACTTAACGTACAAAACATTGGAAATAGATAAGTCATTTGAAATGGAAATCTTACCTAACCCAATTACCTTTCCCTTAGAGTTATCACCAAAGGTGACTTGTTCATGATTGTCGGGGTTTTCTATGGTGGTGAACATACCATCATTGCCGATCATATGTTGAGTGCACCCGCTATCGAGTACCCAATGCTTTCCTCCGGCTTTGTAGTTCACCTACACACATAAATTCAATTTTTGATTTTAGGCACCCAAGCGAACTTAGGTCCTTGTATGTGTGATACAAGTGTTTTTGGGACCCAAAGTTGCTTGGGGAGCTTCCCCTTCATGCCCTTCATGTCTTTGCAATGAACCTTGCCTTTACCTTGCCATGTACTTTGCTCAAGAGATAATAATGATCATTGAAAGTAGATTTGTAGTTAGTAGGCAACTTTGGAGAAGGTCGGTTATGAAGAGGACACTCCCTTGTGTGGTGACCGGTGACCTCACAATGTTGGCAATAAGAACCAACTTCCTTAATGAAGCTTGTTCTAAGCTCCGGAAAGGGCACCTTTCCTTTGTTAGGCACCAGGAAGGATTCAAGTCCTCTCTTGTTGAAGGCCTTTGCTTGTTGGAAGAGGATTTCCTTGTGATTGACTTCTCCTTTTGATAGTCTAGCCACACTAGTGCGGAGACTCTCAATTTCTTCCAACAAGTCCTTCTCCCTAGTGTTCTCTTTCAAAGGAAAAGACGTGTGCAAGACATTAGTGGCATGATAAGTAATGGATATCTTATCATTAAGAGTTTGTTTCTTCATAGTTTTTAACTCTTGATCAAGCACTTCATAAGCAAGGTTAAGCGTTTGATGCTCTTGGATTAACTCATTGTGCTTTCCCAAGAGTGCTTGGTGGGCTAAGTCAAGCTCATGATGATCTAGCTTGATTTGAGCCTTATCGTCCTCAACTTGCTTGACATGGGATTTGAGCGTGTCATGCTCTTTGAGTATGCTTTCATACTTGTCAAGCAAATCAAGGTTAGCACTTTCAAGCTTAGCACGAGTTCCTTCAAGAGACTTAACCTTACCCTTTTCCCTCTTAATGATAGTGTGATATTCATTTATTAAAGAAGTTAAATCATCGGGGGAAAGCTCATCATCGCTAGAGTCGTCACATACCTTGGTGTTACCTTTCGCCATGAGGCACATGGGCGGTGGATGAAGAGGTGAGTCATCATTGTTGGCAATGGCGAGGCCGGCCAAACTTTCTTCTTCCACTTCACTCTCTTCATCACTTGTTTCTTCGTCGGTGACCCATTCATTTTCCTCACACATGAACACCTTTTGTGGGCCATTTATCTTCTTTGGGAAGAGTCTTGCCTTCTTGCCCTTGTCATGTTTCCTCTTCCCAAAGGATCTTGGTTTGGGTTTGGCCTCTTCTTCATCATCTTCACTTTCTTCAATCTTGCGATGCTTGCTCTTGTGGTTCTCTCTTCTTTTGTCTGGTTTTGGACAATCATAGGAGATGTGACCTTGATCACCACAATTGTAGCAAGTTTTGTGATCATCTCTCCTTGGTAGAAACGCTTTCTTCTTGGGATCAAATGTGTATCCCTTCTTAGTAATCTTGAAGTTCAAGCATGAGAACTTTCTCATCATCAATGCAATCTCATCATCATCATCTTCACTTGATGCTTGCTCTTCTTCACTTGAGCTAGGCTCAACCACCTTCTTCTTCTTAAGGCTTGTTTTCATGGTGGAGGACTTTAGAGCAATTGTTTTTGAAGAAGATTGCTCCATCATCCCAAGTACACTCATCTCATGAGCGTGAATTTCTCCAATAAGCTCCGAAACTTCAATGTGGTCAAGAGACTCCTTTTGAAGCATATAATTGATGATATTGTACTTTGTCTTGGGAAGGAGCATGAGGATCTTGCGGTTGATGAGTCCCTTGCCAAGAGAAGCAATGTCAAGAGCATTAATTTCTTCAATAAGTACATTCAAGCGAGAGAACATCTCATTGACATTTTCATGAGGTAGCATCTTAAATTCATCATATTTTGCTTTAAGCATGTGATATTTAAGTTCCTTGACTCGAGAAGAACCCTCATGATTCTCTATTAAGCAAGCCCAAATTTCACAAGCTTTTTCTTTACTAGCAATTCTAGCAAACACATCTTGACTAATACATTTATAGATTGCATTTGTAGCTTTATCATCCCATTTAATTTGATCACCAACATAGTTGTGTTCTCCAAACCCCGCGTGGGTCGCTTCCCATACTTTGGGAGCAATAGCCTCTAGATAAGCGCGCATGCGTGCTTTCCAATAGGCAAAGTTCTTGCCCTCGAAGTTAGGAACCGAACCCCCAACCTTGGTCATTTTAGCTCTCTAGCGGTGAAGCTAGAATGATCCTATGAGCAACCTTGCCCTGATACCAATTGTATGGATCGAATGCCCAAGAAGGGGGGGTGAATTGGGCTTCTTTTCAAAAATCTAAGTAATAAAACTTAACTCCTAAAAACCCAATTCCCTACGCAAACGATCTATGCATTGAAGTAAATAGCAACTTCGCGGAATATAAAATGCATAAATGTAAGGGAGAGGAAGAAGGATGCAAACTCCCGAGGAGACACGAGGATTTATCCCGTGGTTCGGCAAGATCGTCAAGATCTTCCTACATCCACGTTGTGGCACCCACCAAAGGGTATAGCCACATCCAAGTCACCGAGACGAGGGATCTCCACTATTCTTCTCCGTTTGCCAACCTCGGCAAGGTGGAGCTCAAGACTTGTACAACTTCGACTCTCCGGGCTTCCACAAACGCCTTGGCAAGCTCCGGAAGTCTCTCACAGTTACAAACACCAAGGGGCACTCCCTTGAGGCTCTCACTATCCTAGAGATTCCACTCACCCAGAATGGAGGCACACAAGCTCTCTCTCTAGCTAGTTCTAGTCTATCTCTTGGTGTGTAGGTGGTCGAAATGATGTAGAAGTGATGGCTCTTGGTCTTGAACGCTTGTGGATGTGTTGAGAATGTCTGGTGATCAAGACTTATCGAAATGATAGGTTTAGGGGGTATTTATAGCCAGCCTCCGCGAAATAGCCGTTGGAAAAGTAGGCTCACAGAACTTTTCTGCGAACATCGGATGATCCGATGTCTCCCCCTTAGTTATCATCGGTCAAGTTTACTTTAGCTGACGTCATTGTGTCAGATATGGCCGTTGTTAGACCGATGTTGCACTTGTCTTCTCATCGGATGATCCGGTGGCTCTTCCTCCAGAATTGACTCAAACTTGATGCTTACTGGAGTGATTGACCGATGTGTATATTTCTGTACATCGGATGATCCGGTGCTACACTTGGTCCAAGGATGTTGCATACTGTACTGATAGACCGATATAGCTGAGCCCTTAACATCGGATGATCCGGTGAGTGTTTTGTTCTGAGGTCTTCTTCTTCTGATGAACCAACTCGACCGATGTGTTGTTCTCAGAAATCATCGGTTGATCCGGTGAGTTGATTTTGTTTGCTTCGAGTTGTTTCTAAGTGATTCTTTTGTCTTGCTCGATTGACCTCTTAGACTTTTGTTGGAAATGTACTTCTGATGGTTGTCAAGCATTAAGTGTCATCAATTGTGGTTGAATGACTTTGACATAAGAGCTTTCACTTCTTGTCTTCATATCATTGAGTTGATCTCATAAAGTGATTGTATATGGGTCTCCAATGACATATAGATTTCATTTGATTGAGTGATTATGGGGACCTTACATTCACAAATTCATTAGTAAAATCCAATGGTTGTCATTAATCACCGAAACCGTATCTCATGGGGGCCTAGATACTTTCAAATAGGCTACGGGCCGGCCCAATCTGACACAGCCCGTTATGGCCCAGCACGGCCCGACACACTTAAAATGGATTCGGGTCGTGCCTGGGCCTGGACCCCCGGCCCGTGGGCCGGGCCGGCACGGCCTGATTTTTTTCCAAGCCGTACCAGGCCCAAGTTTTTAAGGCACGAGCTTGGGCCGGGCCGGCCCGTTGGCCACCTATATTCAAAACGATTAATATTATTCACTGCTTTTGATTTTAATACTGCTGTGCCCTGTTTTACTCTGTCATATCTAGTCATGTCTTGTTATTTTGTCATGTATTCTAGCAACTTCTCAAGTGCGCTAAGGTCGTATGTTTCCATGGCCGACCAGTTGGAGCAGCATAGCTATAAGACAAACATGGATACTTCCACCTTCCTCCGTTCCTAAAAATTTCAGTTTCTATTTTTAATTTTTTTAACTCAAAAAGAGACGAATTTTCGAGATATTTCACATAAAAAGTTCCGCATTGTACCGCCTGTAAGATCAAACAGAAGTACTCCACGTAAAAAAATGCATTATACTGCCGTTAAGATCAAAGCCGAAAATTATGAGCAGCTGCTCTTTGGAGTGGTGTCCAATTTTCGATCGTCTAGTACCCTTCTGTAAACATATGAATAATAAATAAATAAAGCGTACGAAATCATCATAGGACCCCGCTTATTTTGTTGGTCTTTTCTGGGGATGGGGAAGTGCGTTAATTACGAGATCGCATATACATACTGGCAGCAAAAAAAAAAAAAGGACAGCCAAAGCGAAGGCAATGAGAAGTGCTCTTTAGATAGGCAAAGAAACAAATGAATTTGCTGCGTCCCGTTCTGAATTAATCCTACATTACATTGTACAAACACAAGTCGTACAGTCGTGAGTAGCTAAGACGCCGTGGTATCCGACTTCCGCACGTATCTGCTTGTTTCCTCTGTCACCGTCTCCCAACCTTCTACAATTTTCTCCGCATACGCTGCCTGTGTACATCCAAAAAACCCTTCAATGTAGAGGGACCAAGACATGTTTTCCGACATTGCAGGATCAGTAGTCAGGAGTAAACACGTATACAGCGCAAGTACTTGGAAAGTTAATTGTAAGGAAACCAGATTCCAACATCTGCTTAGTCTTGCAACTGAGACGACCCTTTTAACACCATCCCACAGAACAGAACACGAAGTCGAGCCAATACCTGGCTTGTGACGAACCCTTTTAGCATCCCCACGAAATCTTCCTTCCTTTCTCTGTCTAACCTATTGAGTTCACTCCTGTTATTTTCCTGCACATTATCTTTTCGTATCAGATCTCAGTTGCCTCACCAAAGTTAGATTTCATCAGAAACAAAATGCAAAACATAAAATGATAACAACGAAAGAAGCATACAAGCAATAATAAGGGAATATCACGGAATATATGTTGAACCAACTCTTAATGTCCAGCACCTTTAGACATCAGTTCTTGTAGTTATGGTTCTCTTATTTTTCAAAAAAGCAGAAGCAATACGCTTGAAATCCATCCAATTTTATCACAACATACCGGCGACCTGGTCACTTTTACATGTGTAAATCCCAACTCAAGATGAAGGAACAGAAAAAATGGCATGTATGAATAACGGTATGTAACACAGTAAAACGGATGAAAACTAGCAGTTTCTTACGAATAAAATATAACATTTTGACATTTTGATATGGCGGAAGTGTAACATGAAAAAAAAAAGAAAACTCAAAAGCATTTAAAAGCCGGAAGAACCACAACTTAAATTGATTTTGCACAAGGGAGTGTCATTATGGAAAAAAAAATTGATAAGACTAAATGAGTATAATGAAAAAATGGAATAAATAACATCATCAATGCTTCCTTAGTTACTACTCTTGTCGTTTTAATACAACAACAACAAAGCCTTTTGTCCCAAGCACTCTCGTCAGTTTAATCAGTAACTATTTTGGTCAAATGAAATTAATTAATCATTACCTTAATCCTCTCATACTCTCTTAATGCACAGAACTTGGCTTCTTCAGTAACCCTAATTGTTTCTTTTAGTTCTCCAACTTTGCGAAGCCTAGCTCTGTCACCACCAAATATTTTCGATGCTGCAGCTTCAAGTTTCTCAATCCTCAACTGTAATGATGCCAGGTCTGACATGAGTGTTTGTACGGTCAATAATGCACTTGCACGGTCAGCAAATGCAGTATGGACAGACAACATTATGCTCAAGTGTTCATGCAACGTATCCTGCCCAAAAAAAAAGTAAGATCCATGGATACGGTGGCTTGAAAGCACTAGAGTTCAGCGCAAATGTAGCTCACAGGTCTGAGATCCTACCAGATATTTAACAGTTTGAGCATTCAAATCACGACATGCCCTACTAGCTTTAACAGCTGCAGTGGCTACACATTTGCTGTCAGCTGCTCTTATTCTCTGCGAGTCATACATTGCCTCCTCTGTCTCAAACTTCGTTAGTTTGATGAATGACAATCCAAGAGCACCCATTGTATCACCCATATCTTGCTGAGCTTTGACAAGTGCTTCTGCCTGTGAATAAGATAGAAAGCCACCGACATTAAATAGCCTTCAGATGAACCAGTGAGGTTAAGCAATATCTTCAACCACGATTGCTCTAGTAGTAGTAATTCAGCACAATTACATTTTTTTCTATACAAAATAGTAATTTTCAGCATAAATCCAGTGTTCCATACAAAATCTGTCATGAACCAATGTAGATGGCCCTGAATGCAAGCGGTTCGTCCTTGCTGAAGACGGTAGCCACACCATAAGGGCAAGGGCTAGAAGAAGGGGACTGGGATAATAGATTTTAATTCTTTCTAATTGCTTGATTCCGTACACCATATGCCCTCTTACATAGACAACTGACCCCCAAAACCTTAATCTATCCGTAACCTTAGCTGCCACGCAACCGGCGGCACTACAGTAACAACAACGTGCTACAGCAGCCCACCTCCCTGTATGACCAAGCTGGTTGCCCATGACAAATCATTCATCAACTGATGTTAGTTCACGTTATCAGACATGCGATGCGACAATCATCATATACTGATTCTGTACCAAAAACAAGAGTTATTTGATTATTGAATGTTTGCCTCTTTACAAAATATTATTAGTATGTTGCCCAACTAATATTTGAACACCCTGTTTCCTTCACAAACATGTTGCCCCCCCCTAAATCGAATTGAATATATCATGCATGGTATATAAGGCAGTAAACCAAGGCATGGCAACTCACCCCCTTCCAAACTCCTAGGCATGTAGGAAAAGCAAACTGACAGCATAGCAATCTAAGATACAACAGTATAGCAGAATGGAGGAAAGAAAAAAAATTGGGAGGAAACTGGAAGGAGGGGGGGGGGGGGGGGGGCTAAGTTCACCAACTGTCCCGTATGCCCTTTCATTTTAGGTGTAGGTTTTTGCTCAATTGGCTGACCCTGGCAGCCAGAGCTACCTCTCTATCCTAATTATGGCCACTCTCCTCCCCATCTCTATTGCAGTCTTTGAAGCATGGCCGGGTCTTGTGATCCATACATGCTGCTAGCTGGCCTCACAGTATGACCTCAGCTTGACCATTGCTGGCGCCCCCTTCCAGATTGACTGCCACTGCGGCCACAATAGGCGCCAGAGCTGAAAGGAATGGCAGCGGCAGCTGCTTTGCCTCGCTGGCTGATTCCCCTCCCTCTCCTCTACCGCCCTACCACTCTTTCACTGCTTTTCTGGGAAGGGGACAGGGATGCCAGGATTTGCTACGGACACCCACACAGATGGATAAGTTACTAGAAGCTATGGACACCCACACAGATGGATAAGTTACTAGAAGCTATGGACACCCACACAGATGGATAAGTTACTAGAAGATAAGTTAGTTTAGTTTGAATAAAGATAGAATTAGTTCAGATTAGATAAGTTTGTTAGTTTAGGTTGTAGACCTTCAGTCAACAACTTAGGACTATAAAAGGGGCCCTTCAGATCATCGAGGAATAGAAGAATTTCTCCGGAAAGTGGTTCCTACCTTTGATCACCAGGCTGGGGATCAGCCCAACCTAGTGACATTATCCCTAGCAAATCCACAACATTTGGTATCAAGGACCACACAGCGGATCACCTCATGGCCACTGCTGTAGAAGATCCTGGAGCTCTCACCAGATGTTCCCAGAAATTGGATCTCATCATGGAAAAAGCTGACTCTTATGGTGGCACTCCTCTAGAAAAAACGTCACTCCAGCGCTGCATCATCTAGCTCTTTGTCGCCTCGACGCCGACTCAGAGAGGGCGGCCACTTCAATCCAAAGAGCATCTCACCATCACAACGCGGCGGCCCCAGCTGACTCCGCCCCTATTTCTATCCACTATCTTCAATCGATCGCGCCGCTCATTCTGGCTCAGCACCGCTCGGCATCCAACCTCGCGCCCGCACGCGACCTCGACTTAGCCTTGCTCCCGTGCCAATATTTTTGCCGATCGAAGATTTCCACCTTCGGCTCCGGGAGCGCGAGATTCCCGCCTTCAACTCCTGCGAGCGCGCGATTTCCATCGCTCTTCGGCTCCCACGAGCATCCAGTTCCCGCACCCGCTTCGTCGCCTTCGGCTCCCGCACGGACGCGCACCCAGTTCCCACGCTCGCTCCGCGATCTGCTGTGTGCCTGCCAATTCGTGCGCCGACCTGCACTTTCCTCAACATCTGGAAGGACGCCGACTTCATCAAGGTCAACAATGACAAGGTCGCCTTCCTCACAATGGACAAGCAGCAGGGTCCTATGGACGCCCACATAGTTGGATATGTTACTAGAAGATAACTTAGTTCAGTTTGAATAAAAATAGAATTAGTTCAGATTAGATAAGTTAGTTCAAAATAGATAAGTTTGTTAGTAGAGGTCGTCAGTCAACAACGTAGACGCCCATTGGGACTATAAAAGGAGCCTCCTAAGCTGTAATTCAGATCATCAAAGAATAAAGGAATTTCTCAAGAGTGTGATTCCTACCTTTGATCAGAGCCCAGCCCCGGTGACATTATCCCTAACCACGTTGAAAATCCCTTTCAATTGCTTGTCTATTCCTTGGGTAATCCAAGCCTTATATAGATCCTATTACAGATAAAATCGACTCTAAACCTATTCTAATTCTTATCTCTTCTCCAATTTGGACTCTCTACGACTTTTGGTGCGCCGGATTTGGACGCCTCCCCTACCTTCTAGAAAACACGATTATCTCAACAATCACCCCTAATCTTGTTTTCTAGGATACACTTACTTAGGATGAAGACACATCTATTACATCCTACACACTTTGTGTGGATGCAACTACACCCTTGGAATGGACACAACTACATTCCCAACACACTTAATTTTGGAGTGGACACAACTATTGTTGAGTATTAATCTTGTTTTCTAGAATATTCTAGAAGCAGTGTTTTAAACTCACGCCTGGACGCCTAGGTGCCAGCCGTCCGACTCGACACCTATGTGGGCGCCTAGGCGAGGTCCAAGAGACGAGATCAGGCAGGAACGGGGACAACATCCATTAGGACTCAACGGGGACAACATCCATTAGGACTCAGAGAAGGGGCAACCATCAGAATCCAGGAGAATGAGGGGCTGCTACCAGGGGGCATCGCGGGGTGGCGACGGGAGTGGCAGCAGGGGTGGCGGCGACCAGGGGGCAGAGCAGGTACAGGCGATGAATAGGAGGCGGTGGCGGCGGTTGGATAGGAGGTGATCGATCTGGGCGGAGACAGAGTGAAGTCTAGGGTTGTGGAAGGATGTGGGCCATGTGTGAATATATTTTTAAGGCCCAAAGCCCATTACCTTCCAAGTTCCAAGCAAAACCTAGCACTTCGTCTCCCATTTTCAGATCAAGTCGCCACCACCACCCGTCTGTTCGTGCTTCTCCTGAGCGGCTTCGTCTTCCCGAGTCCCGACCCTGAGCAACGCCATCTGCTGCAGCTAGCCTACCTCCGCTGCCCCCTCCCTCCCTCCCTCCCACCAGACCGCCTCTGTCCCGGCCTCGCCTCGCCCCACGCCACCGGTCTGGCGCACGGGGCATCCACTGGGCATGACGCCTAGCCAGCAATGGCGACGCCTGGCTGTCTCAGGCGACCGCCTTGCTTGGTCCAGGCATGGCGAGGCGAGGCGAGACCTCCCGGCGTCCGCAGCAGACCGACAAGCCGCCTAGACATCGCTTAGGCAACGCCTCAAAAACACTGTCTAGAAGATAATAGAATTTAGAAGAGTCCAAATCAGATTAGGGAGTTGAAGACAAAGTTTGTTAAATATTTTAGATAGAGTATTGTCGAGGTGTCTAAACTGACACCTCCCCCGGACCTACTCGAGAGTGGTCCGCGGAGGTTCGATGTGTTATCGGAGGGCTAGTCCTAGCAAGATCAAACACAGTGGACGATGAGCACGAGAGATTTACGTGGTTCGGGCCGCCTGAGTGTAATACCCTACTCCACGATGGTTTGTGTGTTGTATTCCTTAAGTCTGTATCTTAGTCTGAGCGAAGTTGTCTAAGTCAGTGGCCGCTCGGTCCTTTTATAGTCCAAGGTCGAGCAGCTTACAAGTGGGGCCCGAGGCCCTACAAATGACCCCGGGCATACCAAATCCTCCCTAAGATCTGGGAGTAAATGTTATCCCCTAACAACGGCTTCAATGTGTCGCCTGCCCACACCCTGCTGCAGGGCTACAAATAGTCCCCTCATCATGGTTGGCCATGTCTTGTCTGTCCCGTCGAGGCTTCTCATTGGTCCGCTGTATGTAGTAGTTCGGCTCTGACCAGTTATGACAAGACCGGCCACAGTCCACTTGACTTATGAGTGCGAGCTCCTGCTCGCCTAGGGAACATGCGCGTCCTAGCTTTGGCGTCCTGGGCACGCCTCCCTTCTCTGAGCCTTCCGTGGGAAAGCTCAGGCTCGGCGCCATCTGTCACGTGGCAACTTCCAGCCCTTACCTCAGCGGGATGCTCAGTTCCTAGAGGTTGGGTCCGGAGCTGCTGGAAACTAGCAGTGTAGGACCCTTAGAGGGACGTCCGGGTCTAGGGGGTGGACCCGGAGCTGTGGGGATTGTCGCAATATCGGACCCTCTTCCCGGGAGGCGGGGTCCGGAGCGGCCCTTCTAGCGACCTCGTCGGATCATTCCCTGGCGAGGTGGTGGGCCCAGGGCCGCGGTCGGCGTGGAGGCACTGGGCTTTCCCTCGACGGAGGGAGCCACTGTACCACTTGCCACGTAGCGCTCTGGGCCCATGTCAGGCCTCGCCCCGGTGGGCGGTGGGCCCAGTGTTCTTTTATCCCTATACCGAGGGATACCCGGTTCGCCAGGCACCGACAGTGGCCCCCGGGCCCACCTCGGGGAGGAACTTCCTTGGAGAGGCAGTTGTACCCGTGGTGGGGCCATTCTGAATCCCCGTGCTGCGGCTTTAAGGACTTCCTTCAATGCGGCGGACAAAATCTTTGTCCGCGGATATTGCTCCACTGACAGGCGCTGGTTCCCGATACAAAATTCGTTTCGGTTCCACGCGCCCATTACGTCTTCGTGCTAGAGTCTTGAATTCTCCCCCACGAAAACAGCTACCTTGAGGCGGCCGCTTGGCCTTCCCGCCGGTTCAGGCTCTTGGTCCACCAGTCATAAGGTGGGTAGCCCCAATATCTTGGTGCCAGGGGTTTCCTTCCCAACACCACGGGCCCGTACTTAAGAAGAGACTAGCACAAGTCACATACTCTTCACCCCTCTATTCGCGCCCGCACTTTGAGCCCTTGTTGCCTTCTCACATCCTTTAGCTTCGAACCCTAGCTTTCTGCTCATCCAACCTTTCCGACCTCCAACTTGCCGCCATGGAGTTGGGTCTTCCTGCCAGCAAGATCAAGACCGAGAAGGGGCTGAAGAAGTTCCAGTCCTACATGGAATGGTCCCATGAGTCCTTTGACGGCAGGATCCGCACCGGCGAACTCCCTTTCGAGAAGAAGAATGTCGGCGACATGGTCTTCTTCCAGGGGTACGCCATGGTCAGCCTGCTTCCCCCCTTCTCATCCTTCTTGATGACCTTGCTGGAGTTCTACGGCATCCAGCTACACTTCCTCGGGCCCCACTCCATCCTGCTGGTCGCTATCTTCACCCACTTCTGTGAGATGTTGGTGGGGGTACGGCCCAGTCTGGAGCTCTTCCGAAATATCTTCACTCTGCAGACTACCGGGAAGGTGAACGAGTTGATCGGGATGTACTACTTCGTGAAGCGGAAGCGGACCCCTTTCAAGTACTTGGACACCTTTTCCTCCGGTAAATGGGATGAGTGGAAGGAGTGGGTGATCATCACCGTGGACTGGCACGAGAAGCTGGAGCTGCCTGAGTGCCTTCCGAACGTGGACATGGACCTCTGGAACGAGGTCCCAGAGCTGCCATCGGCATACAAGCCCGTTGTGGCTAGGATCGAAGGCTGTGTAGATGGCGGAGTAACCCCCCAGATGGTCTTCGGGAACTTCCTGAGGAACAGGTGGGCGCCACTGAAGTTTAGGGAACGGATGGGGTGGACGTTCACATCGCGGGATGCGAACACCCAGGTAAAAGACGAATCACTGAAGGATTTGCTGAAGAAGTTCCAGAGCAAGCCCAGTATCTCACTCGAGTTTTTTGAGCCTCCAACATCCTATCCACCTCTGAACATGATTCCTGATTTCTGCTGGGAACTCCGGAAACTGCTGCCAAGGTTGGATGACATAGGGATCGCGGCTAGGAGAGCCCCTCCGGCAACCAGCGCCCCGGGGACCTCCAGGGGTTCGGCCCCAGTTCCCTCTGCCCAGGGGGGCGGAGTCGTCAGCTCTGGCAAGGGCGAGGCATCGGTGGAGCCTTCCAGCCGCAAGAGGAAACTGGTGCGGGGTGACGAAAGTCACGTTGGTACCTCCGGCGAGCTACCCCATCCGGCTTCGGGGCCTCCTGCGAGCTCCGGCTCCGGGGGGCCACCTCCCGCCACGGTGCCAAGTACAAGACCAAGCTCCAGAGGCTCCCTTCAAACAGAGGCTGCTCCAGCCAGGGAGGTCCCAGCTCTGGCTCCGGGTCAAGCTCCGAAGAGGCCCGAGGCTCCGGCCACATCGGGTCCTTCAGGCACTGGCTCCGGCCCTACCCCAAAACGGCTCCGTCTCCGCGGCACCTGGGGCTTCCCGAGGTAAGCAACCAAGCTCCCCGCTTCGGACCTTCTTCAGATCAAGGTCTTCCTTTAAACGTTTCTCTCTTGGTTGTGCAGTGCTTCCAAGGATGGCGATGCAACCGTCGTACCCCCGGCGTCACAGGGGGTCGAGCAGGTAGGTGCTTCAGCTCCTACCCCTGCACCTGCCCAGGCGACGACGGTGGCCCCGGCCGAGGCAAGGGCAGTTCCAACCCTAAGCGCGACTGCGGCCGATCCGGAGGTTCCGACTGTTGATGTGGTGGCGAACGAAGCTCCAACGGCGGAGCCAGTGGCCCCCGAAGCTCCTGTAGAGGTGGGGATGCTAAACGTCGGCCCTGCTCAAGAGTTGGCGGAAACTCCGCTCTCGGTGCCGAGGGCCGCCGAGGAGATGGTTCCTGCGCCATCCTCTGAGGGGGTTCCGGAGCTCCAGCTGGACCAGGAGTCGTCGGTATCCCAGCCCTTGGCGCCGGGTGCCAGTGAGGAGTCAGCTCCCACGCCGTCTCCCGTGGGGGTCCCGACGTCTCAGCCAGACGTAGCTGAGGGGCCGGCCCCCTTGTCAGGCGTTGAGGGGGTTCCGGCCAGCGAGCCGGGGGCGGTAGAGGAGCTGGCCCCCCTACCTACCGCTGCAGCAATTGGGGAGGTTGTCCCGGCGGTGGTTGGAGTATCGGCTCCCCCACCCCAGTGCCTCAGACAGCGGCACCCAGCGTGCCCGTGGATGTGTTTCCAGCCGCGGAGGCTCCGGGCACACGCCTCGCTTTTCAAGCATCGGGGGTGGAGCCAAAACCGTCCGCAGTTGCACCGGAGGGTCCGGTAGAGGCCCCAGGTGTCTTGAGCCCGCAAGTGCCTCTGCCTTCACAAGGTAGTCCCTCCCGGTTGACGGTGGGCGACTTGGTGGAGGCGGGGGCTGGAGTGCCCCTATCCGGTCCAGCGCCCATTCCTCTAGAGCTGGCCATTGACAACGCTCGCTCCAGTTTTCGTCAAGTTGTCGTGTCTTTCGAGCACAGCCTCAAGGCTCTGGAGGAGGAGCGCAGGGGGCTCCGTGAGCGTGAAGAACGGGTCAAGGGCGAGGAAACCCGGCTGGACGAACAGAGAGGGCTTCTCGACGCGAGGGAGGCTACCCTCGAGGCTCTCGATCAGAAGGCCCAGAAGATTTATGAGGAAGCTGTGGAATGCCACAGAGCTGCGGACCAGCGCCAAAGTGGTCTAACCGCTTGGCATGAGACCCTCCAGAAGCGCCAGCAGGAGCTCGACTTGGGTGAGTCCAAGCTCGTCGAGGAGCTGGAGGACCTGACTAGGAGAGAAGAGGAGCTCTCCCGGAAGTTGTCGGCGGGCGAGCAGAGCTTGGCGGACCGCCGCGAACAACTTGAAGCACGGTACAAGCTCGAGGCTGACGGGCTCTGGGAGCGGGGGCAAGGCCTCAACACGCGGGAGACCGACGTCTCTGCCAGGGAAGCCACTGTCCGAGGCCAGGAGGAAGACTTGGCGGAGCGCCGGAACCGCATCCTTGCCAGGGAATCGGAGCTCAGCGGCAACTCGCCAAGAGCATTCAGCAGGGCAAGGCCTCAACACGCGGGAGACCGACGTCTCTGCCAGGGAAGCCACTGTCCGGGGCCAGGAGGAAGACTTGGCGGAGCGCCGGAACCGCATCCTTGCCAGGGAATCGGAGCTCAGCGGCAACTCGCCAAGAGCATTCAGCAGGGCAAGGCCTCAACACGCGGGAGACCGACGTCTCTGCCAGGGAAGCCACTGTCCGGGGCCAGGAGGAAGACTTGGCGGAGCGCCGGAACCGCATCCTTGCCAGGGAATCGGAGCTCAGCGGCAACTCGCCAAGAGCATTCAGCAGCATGGCAAGGAGGTCGAGCACCTCGCAAAGGAGGGTGCGGAGCTGGTAGCCATCAGGAGGGCTCTGGAAGAGTTGCAGGGCTCAAGGGCGTCCGAGTCCCAGTGAGTGTGGGACTTCCTGGAGCGTGCGGACGGAGCGCTAGCACGGTTTGGTCTCACCCTATACGTTCGGCCCACCTGGCTCCGGATCTACACGATGCGTTGTCGACTCTTGGCTCTGTTGGCCACAAGCTTGATGCAGTGATTGACGTCGTTGCCGACCAGCTAGAGACAGAGGGGAGGTCTCTGACCAAGACTGTCGTTGAGTACGTGCTAGCATGCTACCGGAGCCGGGACCCCCACTTCCCCCTGAGTCTAGCAGTCGAAGGGCCAATCACGGCAGGGCTGGAAACTGCCCGGGAAGGTGTTCAGGAGGCCGCAGAGGCTGTCGCCTTAGCTATCCGCAAAACTTAGGTCTCTCCTCTCTCGCTCCCTCTTGTATGCTTCCAACTTTTGTAAGAAAATCTTTTAATTGAATGGAGTCCTCTTGATCTTTGGTCGCGATATTTTTGTGTCCTGCTCCCTGATATATGCACGCAACTCTGATCATGTACTTGTACCAAGGGGGACTAGGACTTGCTTCGAGAACACCAGCCCTCCTGGGTTGCCGGAGCTTAGGAGCTTGGGCAACATTCACGGTCTCAATGGGGGGTGCCACCGCCGGGCCCCTAGGGGTTGTCGCAGCTTAGGAGCTCCGGCAGGGCCGGACCTTCGTAGGAGACGTGGCACACCGCCTAACCACCGCCGGGCCCCCGGGGTTGTCGGAGCTTAGGAGCTCCGGCAGGGCCGGACCTTCGTAGGAGACGTGGCACACCGCCTGAGCCTCCGGGCCCCCTGCCGGGCCGGACCTTCGTAGGAGACGTGGCATACCGCCTGGCCCCCTGGGCTTGTCAGTGCTTTTAGGAGCTCCGACAACACCCATGATATCGGTAGGACGTCGACGCTATGTCCCTGGCAACTGGTGGAGCTCAGGAGCTTAGGGGTTGTACCGTAGGGACCTGCACATATGACAGACAAAAAGGTAATTCCGCTCTCGAGTCAATCTTTTACCTACGCTCTATTAGTGTCGCTTGTCTCACGTTTCGCTACCGTTGTGGAGGCTTGAGCAAGTTCCCAAATCGGCCTGCCAACAAACGGATTGCAAAGCCCACTATTGCAGAGACAAAGGAAAGATTGACTACACCCACGCTAGGTGAAGAGCTAATGGTAATTGTGTGACACCATTCATAAGAACTAAAGATAATTTCAAATGAACAAAGCATTCCAGGGTACGTCAAACAACTTTTTCATTATAACTTCTCATGGTTAAGAACGGGCTTTACATGAGGAACGACCCCTGGTTATGGATAGAACTTACGGAGGTGTTCGATGCTCCATGGGTTGGGTACCGGCTGTCCATCCTCCGTAGCTAGGCGGACACACCCTGGGCGACAAACCTCTGTGACCCGGAAGGGACCCTCCCACTTGGGGGGGGGGGGGGGGGGGGGGGGGAGTTTGTTTGTCCCTTGAGCTCCCTACTGCGCACGGTCCGCTCGTGGTAGCGCCAGAGCGCTTGCCTGTACCGTGCGTTCCGGAGGGTAGCCCATATGCGTCCCTCGTCGACGAGGTCGATATCTTCGCGCCGGAACTGGTCCTGCGCGGCTTCGTCATACATCCGGACACGGGGGGAGCCCATGGTGATCTCTGGGGAAGGACGGCCTCCGCCCCGTACACCAGGAAGTAGGGCGTTTCTCCCGTAGCCCGGCTTGTTGATGTCCGGCTAGCCCACAGCGCGTATGGTAGCTCATCCACCCAGTTCGCACCATGCTTCTCGAGGCTTGAGTATGTACGAGTCCGGAGGCCCTTGAGGATTTCGGCATTCGCTCTCTCTACCTGCCCATTGCTCTTGGGATGGGCAACAGAGGCATAACAAACTTGGATCTCAAGGTCCTCGCAGTATTCTTGAAATGCCGCACTCATGAATTGGGTCCCATTATCGGTGATGATCCTGTTCGGGACTCCAAACCTGCAGACAATCGACTTGATGAACTTCACCGCGGACTGCTTGTTAATGGTGACAACTGGGGTGGCTTCTGGCCATTTGGTGAACTTATGTACGGCGACGTAGAGGTGCCGGAATCTTCCGACGGCTCTCGGGAAAGGTCCCAGGATGTCCAGTCCCCACACGGCGAATGGCCAGGAGGGAGGGATCATCTGCAGCGCTTGAGCTGGTGTGTGGATCTCCTTGGTATGGAACTGGCACGCCTTGCATCTCCTAACCATGTCAGCGGCATCCTGGAGTGTTGTGGGCCAGTAGAAGCCATGCCGAAAGGCTTTATCGACCAGCGTACGGGCCATTGCGTGGTTCCCGCACTCACCTCCATGGATTTCTGCGAGCAAGTCGCAGCCCTCCTCCCGGGTAATACAGCGCAGTAGGATGCCGTTGGCGCCACGGCGGTAGGGATCCCCCTCTACCAGCGTGTATCTTTCAGCCATCCGCACAATCCGTTCTGTCAGGGCATGCTCTTCGGGAAAGTAGCTGTCTTTCAAGTAGTCCCGGACCTCCGAGATCCATGCATCGGGACCTCCTTGAGCCTCTGGTTCTTGGACGCCCAGCTGCTCGGAGCTGCTGGAGGCGCATAGGAACCTTGGCAGGCACCACAGCTGTAGTGCCACTGGGGTTGCTAGCTTCGAGGTGCTAACTTCACCCCCTTCACCCGGTTCGACAACTCGGGCGGTTGGCCGCAACAACGTCCTTGCAAAGACTCCTGCAGGCACTGGTGCCTCTGTAGAAGCCTTTGTTGACAGGTCGTCCGCGACTAAGTTCTCAGCTCGGGGGACATGGCATAAGTCCAGGACCTCGAAATCTTTTTCCAGCTTCCTGACGTGCAGGAGGTATGCTGCCAGCTGGGGGTCATTGCAACTGCACTTCCCTTTGACCTGCTTGACAACTAGCTAGGAATCAGCCTTGGCAAGGAGCTGGCGGACGTTGAGGGTCAGTGCCATCTTCAGCCCCTAGATAAGGGCCTCGTACTCTGCCATGTTGATGGTGGCTTTGAAGCTAAGACGCACCATATATCTGAACTGCTCCTCCGTTGGGGCTGTAAGCACCACACCGGCCCCGGCCCCCTGCCTCCGGGAAACCATCGAAGTAAAGTACCCACGGGGTTTCAGTGAAAACCGGTGCCCTGGACTGTGTATCTCCACTGACTGGGCTTTCAGGGTTGCCGGGCGACGGAGTCCATTCAACCAGAAAGTCTGCCAGAGTCTGGCTTTTGACTGCATGCCGAGGAAGGAACTCGATGTCGAACTCTGCTAGCTCGGCTGCCCATTTGGCGACGTTGCCGGTGGCATTAGGGTTGTGGAGAACCGTCCTCAGTGGGAAGGAGGTGACGACTGAGACCATATGTCCCTAAAAGTAGTGTCGGAGCTTCCTCGATGCTATCAACACGGCGTACAGCAGCTTATGTATCTCCTGGTATCTTGTCTTTGCTTCATGGAGGACTTCGTTGATGTAGTAAACCGGCCTCTGAGTGGTCTGGACTCTGTCCGAGAGGTCTGGTAGCTCCTGCGTTGGATCCAGGTCCGGGGGTTCCTGGCTCCCGGGGCCTGCATCACATCCCAGGGGCTGGGGACCAGCGACTTCCTGGCTCCCGGAGCCTACCTGAGAGAGGTGCATGGCTTGGTCTGGCACCGGAGGCTTGGCGCTGTGGGCTCCTCCTTGTGTATGTTGCTGTTGCGGCTCGGACAGTTCTGCGACTAAGACCATACTGACCACTTCAGCTGTTGCAACAACATATAGCAGCAGGGGCTCTCCGGGCTCCGGCGCCACCATAACCGGGAGGGACGTCAGGTGCTTCTTAAGCTCCTGGAACGCCCTTCCGCTTCTTCCGTCCAAGCAAAGGGACCGGCCTTGCGCAAAATCTTGAAGAAGGGAAGTGCTCGCTCTGCCAACCTTGAGATGAAGCGGCTAAGGGCCGCGAGGCAACCGACAAGCTTCTGTACGTCCATGATACGCGTCGGGGGTCGCATCAGTTCTATGGCCTTGATCTTCTCTGGATTGGCTTCTATCCCCCGGTGAGAAACCAGAAATCCCATCAACTTCCTAGGAGACTCCGAAGACACACTTTTCGGGGTTCAGCATCGTGCGCGTAAGGCGCAGCCTGCTGAAGACTTGCGCTAAGCTGTCTAGGAAGAGCACGCAATCTTTGATTTTGACCACGATGTCATCGACATACACCTCTACCAGGTATCTAATGAGGTCCCCAAATGTTTTATGCATTACGCGTACAAAGGTGGGGAAAGCATTCTTAATACCATAAGGCATGGAGACATAACAATACAAACCATCTACTGTTACAAAAGCAGTGTGCTCCTCATTATCCCTAGACATAGGTATTTGATGGAAACCAGAATACGCGTCTAGGAAGCACAGTAAATCACAGCCTGACGTAGAGTCTACGATTTGATCTATCCTGGGAAGTGAGAATGGATCTTTCGGACATGCCTTGTTTAAATTGGTGTAGTCGATGCACATCCGAAGTTTCCTGCCAGCCTTGGGGACGACAACAGGATTGGCCAACCACCGGGGATGGTGTACCTCCCGGATGAAGCCGGCGTCGAGCAACTTCTTAATCTCCTCTCGGATGAAGTTTTGGCGCTCAACGGACTGTTTCCAGGGCTTCTGTTGCACCGGGCAGGCGTTGGGGTAAATCTTTAGATGATGCTCAATCACCTCCCTGGGGATCCCGGGCATCTACGATGGTTGCCAGGCGAACACATCGACATTGTCCCGGAGGAAGGTGACGAGTGCGAATTCCTATTTGTTGTCCAGGTTACCCGCTATGCGGGTCGTCTGGGCAACCTCGGGGCCGATCCTGACGACCTTCAGTGGGACGTCATTTTCTGCAGGCAGCACCCGCAGGGCTGCGGAGGAGGTCCGTTGGGGTGGGCCTTGACTCGATTGGCCCTCCTTTGCTTCACCCAGGCTCGGGGTCCGCCCCGCAGCAAGTGCTTGGAGCTGCTCCAAGGCTGACACTACTACGGTGTGATCTCCCCGGACCCTGAGGACTTCGGACGGCGTTGGCATCTTCAGGACCAGATAGCCGTAGTGAGCTACGGCCATGAACTGGTAGAGCATCGGCCTTCCGATGATGGCGTTGAAGGGAAGCTCAACATCCGCCACATCGAAGAGGACATTCTCCGTGCGGTAGTTCTTCGGGGTACCAAAGGTAACCGGGAGGTGGATACTTCCACTGGGCACAATCTGCCCTGGGCCCACGCCTTGAGAATGGACTCGAAGGCGTGAGGCGAGACATAGGTATCTGTAGCTTCCAGAAGGCTGCAGTGGAGATGAGGTTGAGGTCGGCCCCGCCATCGATCACGACGTAATGGAGCTTCACGTTGGCAATGGTTGGGGCCACGAGCAGCGGAAGCGCTCCGGCTCCTGCCATGTTCTTCGGGCAGTCTGAAGCGTCGAAGCTAATAGTTGTGTTCATCCACCTCCTGTGGGGAGCTGGGCATGGCACCGGGGCCAATGCTGCCACAGCGCGTTGCAGGACTTCCACTGCGTTTCGAGACACTGGGTCCGAGGCCCCCCCATAGATGACGTAGAGGAGCTTCCGCCGCTCCTGGTCACTGCTAGTGTCTGATTCATCACCCGTGAACACAACTTTTACTGCTCTTTGGGGCTCCTGGTACCCCATGTCGTCATCCTTGCCTTCTACAGGGTCGACCTTCTGTTTACCCTCCCTCTGGCGGGAGGGCTCGCTCTCCTGACACTGCTGCTTTTGCCGCTATTCGCGGAAACGCTCCGCGAGCTTCTTGACCTCCTAGCACTCAGTTGCACTGTGACCATTGGTCCGGTGCACAGGGCATCTGAAGTCGGCGTCATCCCTTTCGGGGGACGAGCGCGTGCGCTTATCCTGACGCGAGCTCCGGGCTCTGCCAGGTGCTGCAGCCGCCACCGTGGGGGCTCCGGACCTTGACTTGCTCCTGTCGTGACCCCTGTTGTTCTTCTTCTTGCTCCCACCTCTGACGGCACAGCTCCTCCCAGGAGGTGATGGAGCCCTGGGGCAGGTTCATGAGCCATGACCGGGCTAGCCCGGCTAGAACCACAGAGAAGTAGTTGGCCATGATGACCTCGTCACCCCCTGCGGCCAGAATTGAGGTGGAGTAGATCTGTAGGAACTCACTCGGGTTGACGCTCCCATCATACTTCTCCGGCGTGTGTGGCCAGAACTTGTGAGGCCAAACCACCCTTCACAGGTGGGGAGCTAAGGCTGCGCAACCACCTCATGTGCTTGCAGGTGGCAAGTACGGCGCTGCGTGGCCATAATGAGTTGGCTGCGCCGCGTAAGCCGGTTGTTGGGGTATTGTGACCGACGCTTGGTGCGACGGGGGCACACCATACGCTTGCGGTGGAGGAGCGGCATACGCTTGGTGTTGGGGAGGCGTCATGTACGCCTGGTGCTGCTCGGGAGGCGCCACGTACGCCTGACGCGGTGAACGAGCGTCGTGCTCCTGGGCCCTGGCACCTGGCAGGCTGTAATCAGCTTCGAGGTTGCGGCGTCGCTCCCGTTGTCGCTCGATGACGACCCAGCAGTCCTCGTCGGCTCTGCGGCGACGTTGCAACCTCGTCCGCAGGTCCGCCGACGAAAGCCTAGTTGAACAGCTGTCGGCGGTCCGCCGGTCGACAGTAGGCGTGCGTGACAACGAAACAAATGTTGTTGCCGCTCGCCTTCCGCCCCGTGGAGTCGCCTGGAGCGCGGCGACGACCAGATGGTCGACGTCGTTCACCCACTGTTGGGTTGCCCCCTGGGGAGCCCTGGGGAGCCCCTGTAGTTGGTGCGTTGCGGAGCAACTCCCGCGCAGCTAGAAGCGCGCTCTCTGGGCTTGCCGCTGGTGGTGCCGTGACGGCTGTCGCTGCTGGGGTCCGTCGTGCCCCGTCGTGCTGGCCTGCAATCGATGGGGTGGCCGTTTGGCGATGTGACGGCCCAGATTTTCCCACCCTGGAGCGGGACCCGTCTCTGGGGTGAGATGAAGCTTGGTCCTCACGCGCCACTTGCTGACGAGGCTGTGGCCAGGAGGAACTGGCATTGGAGCGAGTGTTCACCATACTGCTGGCGAAGATTCTTGCAGGAGAAAGCCCCCCTACCTGGCGCGTCAAATGTCGAGGTGTCTAAACTGACACCTCTCTCGGACCTACTTGGGAGTGGTCCGCAGAGGTTCGATGTGTTATCGGGGGGCTAGTCCTAGCAAGATCAAACACAGTGGACGATGAACACGAGGGATTTACGTGGTTCAGGCCGCCTGAGCGTAATATCCTACTCCACGGTGGTTTGTGTGTTGTATTCCTTGAGTCTGTATCTTAGTCTGAGCGAAGTTGTCTAAGTCGGTGGCCGCTCGGTCCTTTTATAGTCCAAGGTCGAGCAGCTTACAAGTGGGGCCCGAGGCCCGACAAATGGCCCCGGGCATACCGAATCCTCCCTAAGATCTGGGAGTAAATGTTATCCCCTGACAACGGCTTCAATGTGCCGTCTGCCCACACCCTGTTGCAGGGCTACGAATAGTCCCCTCATCATGGTTGGCCATGTCTTGTCTGTCCCGTCGAGGCTTCTCATTGGTCCGCTGTATGTAGTAGTTCGGCTCTGACCAGTTATGACAAGACCGGACACAGTCCACTTGACTTATGAGTGCGAGCTCCTGCTCGCCTAGGGAACATGTGTGTCCTAGCTTTGGCGTCCTGGGCACGCCTCCCTTCTCTGAGCCTTCCGTGGGAAAGCTCAGGCTCGGCGCCGTCTGTCACGTGGCACCTCCCGGCCCTTACCTCAGCGGGATGCTCAGTTCCCGGAGGTTGGGTCCAGAGCTGCTGGAAACTAGCAGCGTAGGACCCTTAGAGGGACGTCCGGGTCCAGGGGGTGGACCCGGAGCTGTGGGGATTGTCGCAGTATCGGACCCTCTTCCCAGGAGGGGTGGTCCGGAGCTGCCCTTCTAGCGACCTCGTCGGATCATTCCCCGGCGAGGTGGTGGGCCTAGGGCCGCGGTCGGCGTGGAGGCATTGGGCTTTCCCTCGACGGAGGGAGCCACTGTACCACTTGCCACGTAGCGCTTTGGGCCCATGTCAGGCCTCGCCCCGGTGGGCGGTGGGCCCAGTGTTTTTTTATCTCTGTACCCAGGGATACCCGGTTCGCCAGGCACCAACAAGTACTAAATAGATTTGAGCCTGATTTTATTTGTAAGGGGTCCATATATAGTTGGGGCACCTCAAGGAATAAACAAAGCAGATTATTATTGAATTTTCTTGTTGATTTTGAGTTCGGATTTCCAACAATTGGCATCAGAGCCGAGTTTAGAGATCTAATCTCTTCCTCGGGAGGACGTGCTCCTGGGGAAGGGTCGAAGTAGATCGCGGTCCAAGCGGGGTAGTGGGCGCAGCGGCAGGTGGTGAGGAGCAGGGCTGCATCGCTCGCAAGTACCAGCAGCTCACGTGCAAGTATCTGCAGCCGAATCTAAGCAGTGGATCCGGCGACTCGTGGGCAGGAGCGTGAGCCCAAGGCCGAGCATCGTGCGCAAATCGTGAGGGCGACGGGGCCGCAAGGGGGCCCTGGCAACACGTGCGCGCGACAGGCGACCATTCGGATCGAGGCACACGAGCCGGAACTGGGTGGGGAATCGACGAATCGTGTTGTTGATCTGCGCCGGAAGCTTCGAGGAGGATTGCGAGCGTCGGGCGCGGGCTCTCGCGTGACCCGCGCACGCTTGACTGGATGCTCGGGCGATCCCCAGAATTCGGTTGGAACGCTTGTTTCGGCGCAGCGGGAACCAAGTGAATTCGCACGGAAGTCAGACCAGACAGATCACGCGGATTGAAACGGACCAACAGGAATCAACAAAAAAAGAGAGTTGTGACTAGAACAGCTGACTGGGTTTTGTGGGCTTGGGTTGTTCCTGTAGTGTTCTACAAGCGAAGACCGGGTGCGAGATGGGCTATGCAAGCTCACGACGCGCAGAGGAGATTTGCGGCAACGAGGTGGCTGTGAAGAGAGGTGTGCTCGAGATGAAGATGTAACCATCTCGAGTGTGGGATCGGAATGAAGATGTGCCCTTTACGAGGTGGACTGCAGATTGAAGATTTGCCCAACCTAAACTCACAAGCACGATGAAGATGAGTTCATCTTAGGGTTGAAGATGTGCGCAATCCAAATGTGTTCAGACGGAAGTGTCCATGTCTAGGGGGTATAGATGTGTCCACTCCAGGGTGAAAACCCAAATTCGTGTTCGGGGTGGATGTGTCCGTCTCAGGAGGTGTAGTTGTGTCCACCATAGTATGTAGTTGTGTCTACCCAAAATTGTGTTCAAGATGTAGTTGCGTCCATCTCAGGAGTTGAAGACGTGCTCAGACCAAATTCGTCTTCAGGATGTAGTGCCCATCCTGTGGGTGTAGTGCCCACCCTGAAATGTATCCTAGATTAGTCAATGTGTCCTAGAAAATAAGATTAGGAGGTGATTGTTGAGTATTAATCTTGTTTTCTAGAATATTCTAGAAGATAATAGAATTTAGAAGAGTCCAAATGAGATTAGAGGGCTGAAGATAGAGTTAGAGTTAAATGTTTTAAATAGAATCCTAAATAGATTTAAGTCTGATTTTATCTGTAAGGGATCTATATATATATATATATATATATATATATATATATATATAGTTGGAGCACCCAAAGGAATAAATCGAAGAAAATTATTATTGAATTTTTGAGCTGATTTTAGATCTGGATTTCCAACAACTACATCACCAGGATGGTCATATCCTCACCCTCCACAATTTTGAAATGGACACATCTTCATCCTCGGGAGCGACTCATCTCCCCCCCCATCCCCCCCCTCTCGATGCGCAGCGGGAACCAATCGAGTTCGCACGGAAGTCAGACCAGGCGGATCACGCGGATTGAAACGGACCAACAGGAATCAACAAAAAAAAAAGGAGTTGTGACTAGAACAGCTAACTGGGTTTTGTGGGCTTGGGTTGTTCCTGTAGTGTTCTACAAGCAAAGATCGAGTGCAAGATGGGCTATGCAAGCTCACGACGTGCAGAGGAGATTTGCGGCAACGAGGTGGCTGTGAAGAGAGGTGTGCTCGAGATGAAGATGTAACCATCTCGAGTGTATGATCGGAATGAAGATGTGCCCTTTCCGAGGTGGACTGCAGGTTGAAGATTTAACCTAAACTCACAAGCAGGATGAAGATGAGTCCATCTTGGGGTTGAAGATGTGCGCAATCCAAATGTGTTCAGACGGAAGTGTCCATGTCCAGGGGGTGTAGATGTGTCCACTCCAGCGTAGAAAACCCAAATTCGTGTTTGATGGAATAAGTCTTGTAGTCCTTTGGTCTTTGATCCTTTGGTCTTTGGTCCTCAACTCCCTTGTACCCTTGTCCTTAGTTTGTTGTACTTTAGTCCTTGGTAGAGGACAGCATATTAGACTAGAGGACAGTATCTAGGACAGCTGTTAGCATCTCTAGGACAGCAGTTTGCATGACATCTTGGACTGTTTTTAGAGCAGCTAGGACAGCAGCATCTTGGCTGGATAGCAGCCTATAAATAATGTATCCCCAACCCCTTGGAGGGTATGGCATTGTGTGAGGAGTAGACAAGAAAAATTGTCCCAACTCTCTAGTGTCATCCTCTCTTCAATGAGAGTAAAAATTCAGCTACTAACACTTGGTATCAGAGTCGTTCTATCCTGTAGCCTAAACATCTCTTGCTCATCTCCTTCCCGCGCCTCTCCCTGTCCGCAACCGGTAGCAGGAACACCGGCTGCCCCAGCTCATCCCTCTGCCCCACACACTAGCTCCCCACTAGTGCGCGATGTCCAACGGACAGTCTCAGCGTTCGGTCGCCTCGAGCGCGCGGCAGACAGAGGTCTCCGCGGCAGAGGAGCGCGATCGAGCGGCGACAGAGACTGCGGCGACGGCGGCACTGGCGGCAAGGTTGGCGGCGGCGGAACTGGCGGCGGCTGCAGCGCGTGCAACGGCAGCGGAGCTGGAGGCTCTACGCGTCGGTAGCTCCAGCGGCTCTGTCAACGGCGTCGTCGACGATGAGCTCAGGCTGGCGAGGGGAGCGGCGCGAGCACAGGAGGTGCATCGAGCAGCCGCGCGTCCCCATGGGCACGACAGCCGCAACCCAAACCGGTGCGGACGCGCCGGTGGTGCTCCCGGCGGTGGCGGTGGGGTCGACGAAGAACACGGCGCAGCGCGGTTCTCCCTCCCCGGATAGGTATCATAGATACCACGGGGTCCAGGCCATTGTCAGGTACGTCGGTCCTGGCGGTGGGTGGCCTACCCTCACCAAGACCAACTACGTCGAGTGGGCCGCGGTGATGAGGGTACGGCTCCAGGTGCGACACATGTGGGAAGCAGTTCGGTACGGCGACGTCGACTACTACGAGGATCGACGGGCGTTGGATGCTCTCCTTGCTGCAGTCCTGCCCGAGATGCAGTTCTCGCTTTCCAAGAAGAGGACTGCTAAGGAGGCTTGGGATGCCATCGTTGCGGCACGCATCGGCAGCGGCCGCGCCCGCAAGACCACTTTGCAGGCGCTTCGCAAGGAGTGGGAGAACCTGGCCTTTAAGCCAGGTGAGGACGTTGATGACTTTGCTCTCCGTCTCAACACTTTGTTGCAGAAGTTGGAGCAGTTCGGCGATGACACCTACGACGAGGAGAGAGCTGTCGAGCTCTTTCGTTGCATCCCCGAGAAGTACAAGCCGATCGCTCGATCGATCAAGTCTCTGTTGGACCTCTCCACGATGTTGACCGAAGAGGCGATAAGTCACCTCAAGGTTGTCGACACCGACGAACCACAGCCTTTCTCGGGGCCTATCACCATTGGCGGGAAGCTTCTTCTCACTCGCGAGCAGTGGGAAGCTGGCCAGGGTGACCGGAAGAAGGGGGGGTCCTCTTCCTCAACAGGCGGCCGCAAGCGCGGCAAGCCGCGCAAGGGGCGCGGAGGTGCCCAGACTGGGGCGCAAGGACGTGCCCGCGGAGGCGCCAAGGGCGATGCCGCCGGCAACCACAAGCCGGCACGAGACGACACCTGTCACAACTGTGGCAAGCTTGGTCATTGAGCCAGGGAGTGTCGACAGCCACGACGTGGCCAGGCCCACGTCGCACAAGTGAAGGAGGAGGAGGCCCACGTCGCACAGGTGGAGGAGGAGCCAGCTTTGCTCATGGCACACGGAACTTTGCTCCAGGATCGGTATGGTCAAACCCTCCCAGAAGACGACGTACAAGACTTAGGGGGGGGGGGGGGGGGGGGGGGGGGGGAATGATGGAATAAGTCTTGTAGTCCTTTGGTCTTTGGTCCTTTGGTCCTTGGTCTCTAACTCCCTTGTACCCTTGTCCTTAGTTTGTTGTACTTTAGTCCTTGGTAGAGGACAACATATTAGACTAGAGGACAGCATCTAGGACAGCTGTTAGCATCTCTGGGACAGCAGTTTGCATGGCATCTTGGACTGTTTTTAGAGCAGCTAGGACAGAAGCACCTTGGCTGGATAGCAGCCTATAAATAATGTATCCCCAACCCCTTAGAGGGTATGGCATTGTGTGAGGAATACACAAGAAAAATTGTCCCAACTCTCTAGTGTCATCCTCTCTTCAATGAGAGTAAAAAATTCAACTAATAACAGTGTTCGGGGTGGATGTGTCCGTCTCAGGAGGTGTAGTTGTGTCCATCCCAATATGTAGTTGTGTCCATCCCAGGAGTTGAAGATGTAGTTGTGTCCATCCCAGGAGTTGAAGATGTGCCCAGACCAAATTCGTCTTCAGGATGTAGTGCCCATCCTGAGAGTGTAGTGCCCACCCTAAAATGTATCCTTGATTAGTCAATGTGTCCTAGAAAATAAGATTAGGAGGTGATTGTTGAGTATTAATCTTGTTTTCTAGAATAAATTTAGAAGAGTCCAAATCAAATTAGGGAGTTGAAGATAGAGTTAGAGTTAAATGTTTTAAATAGAATCCTAAATAGATTTAAGTCTGATTTTATCTGTAAGGGATCTATATATATAGTTGGAGCATCCCAAGGAATAAATCGAAGAAAATAATTATTGAATTTTCGAGCTGATTTTAGATCTGGATTTCCAACAACTACATCAACAGGATGGTCATATCCTCACCCTCCGCAATTTTGGGATGGACACATCTTCATCCTCGGGAACGGTTCATCCCCCCCCCCCCCCTCCCTCCCTCCCTCCCACACAAATTGAGATTGGACACATCTTCAACCTCAGGATGGACTCATCTTCATCCTGCACACTGTTGGAGTAAGTCTTGTTCAGTCATGGTCTTGTGTACTTTAGCATATTTGCATGGTCTTGTACTTTAGCATCTTTGCATGGTCTTGTACTTTAGCATCTTTGCATGGTCTTTGTGATCCCAATTAGGACAGCATCTTAAGGACACTAGGATATCATATTAAGAACATTAGGACCTTAAGAACAGCTAGGACAACACCTTAAGCACAACAACCTTAAGGACAGCTAGGACAACACCTTAAGCACAACATCTAAACATCTTAGACTAGCATCTTTGTGGCATATGCTTGGCTGCCTTGACAGCTATAAATATGTAACCCAACGCCTAGGTTGGGTATGACATTGTGTGAGAAATAAACCAGAAAATTGCCCCAACTCCTAATGTCATCATCATTTTCAATGAGAGTAAAACTTCAGCTACTAACACTTGGTATCAGAGCCGTTCTATCCTCCAGCCTAAACATCTCCTACACATCTCCTCACGCCTCTCTCTATCCACAGCTAGCAGCAGGAACACCGGTTGTCTCAGCTCATCCCTCCTCTCCTGCACAGACGAGCAGACGAGCAACAGCTTGTCTGAGGCAGCCTCTTCCCCACACAACAACCCCCCACTAGTGCGCCATGTCCGAAGGACAATCTCAGCACTCAGTCGCTTCGAGCGCGCAGCAGGTCGAGGTCGCCGCAGCAGAGGAGCGCGAGCGAGCGGCGGCAGAGACTGCAGTAGCGGTGGCAAGGGCGGCAAGATTGGCAGCGGCGGAACTGGCAGGAGCGAGGGCAGAAGTGGAAGCAGCAGTGGCGACGGATGCAGCACGTGCGGCGGCAGCAGAGTTGGAGGCTTTGCGCGACAGTAGCTTCAGCGGCTCTATATCTATCGACGGTTGTCGCCGACGATGAGCTCAGGCTGGCGAGGGATGCGGCGCGAGCAGGGGAGGTGCAGCGAGCAGTCGCGCACCCCCATGGGCGCGACGGCGGCAGATGGGCGCGGACGCGCCGGCGGCTCTCCCGGCGGCGGCTGGTTCGATGGAGAATGCGGCCATTACAAGCAGTGCAACTCTCCCTCCCCGGACAGGTACCATGGACACCATGGGGTCTAGGCCATTGTCAGGGATGTCGGTCCCGACGGTGGGTGGCCTACCCTCACCAAGACCAACTACGTCGAGTGGGCCGCAGTGATGAGGATACGGCTCGGATCCAGATGCGGCACATGTGGGAAGCAGTTCGGTATGGCGACGTCGACTACATCGACAGGCACTGGATGCCCTCATTGTTGCAGTCCCGCCCGAGATGCAGTTCTCGCTTTCCAAGAATCGAACTGCCAAGGAGGCCTGGGACGCCATCTCTGCGGCACACATCGGCAGCGACCGCGCCTGCAAGACAACACTGCAGGCGCTTCGCAAGGAGTGAGAGAACCTGACCTTCAAGTCAGGTTAGGACGTTGATGACTTTGCGCTCCGTCTCAACACTCTGTTGTGAAAGTTGGTGCAGTTCGACGACGACACCTACGACGAGGAGAGAGCCGTCGAGAAGCTCTTCTGTTGCATCCCCGAGAAGTACAAGCATATCGCTTGCTCGATAGCAGAGACTTCGCTGGACCACTCCACGATGTCGATCGAAGAGGCGATAGGTCGCCTCAAGGTCGTCGACAGCGACGAACCACAACCTCTCTCGGGGCTCATCACCATTGGCGAGAAGCTTCACCTCACTCAGAATCAGTGGGAGGCTGGCCAGGGTGACGGGAAGAAGGGAGTCCTCTTCCTCAACAGGGGGCCGCAAGCGTGGCAAGTCGTGCAAGGAGCGCGGAGGTGCCCAGGCCGGAGCGCAAGGACGTGCCGAGGGTGGCGCCCGCGGAGGAGCCCAGGGCTGCGCCGCCGGCAACCCGAAGTGCGACGACACCTGCCGCAATTGTGGCAAGCTTGGTCACTGGGCCAGGGAGTGTTGACAGCCATGACGTGGCTAGACCCACGTCGCACAAGTGGAGGAGGCCCACGTCGCACAAGTAGAGGAGTCAACTCTGCTCATGGCACACGAAAGAATCAAGCTACCTCTAGTGGCATCGACCGCAGCGGCTCTCCTCCATCTTGATGAGCCAAGAGCACACGCCTTCCTCCGCGACGGCTCCAGCAACGACAAGACTGGCGGGTGGTGCCTCGACACCGGCGCCACCCATCACATGATCAGTCGACGGGAGTTCTTCGCTGAGCTTGACCCCAATGTCTGAGGCTCCGTCAAGTTTGGTGACGCCTCCAGCACGGAGATCAAGGGTGTCGGCTCTGTCATCCTCATTGCCGAGTCTGGTGAGCACAGGCTGCTCGTCGGAGTCTACTACATCCCCGCGTTGAGAAACTCCATTATCAGCATGGGACAGTTGGATGAGAACAGTTCGCGCTTGGAGATTAAGGACGTAGTCATGAGGATTTGGGATCGCCATCGTCGCCTTCTTGCCAAGGTAACCAGAGGCATCAATCAACTCAACGTGTTTAACGTGCAGGTAGCACAGCCTGTCTGCCTTGCCACTCGTCGGGACGACGAGGCATGGCAGTGGCACGAGCTTTTTGGGCATCTTCACTTCGAGGCCCTGAAGCAGCTGAGTGCCAAGGAGATGGTGCGAGGCATGCCATGCCTTGACCATGTGGAGGAGCTCTGCGACGTCTGCGTGTTGACGAAGCATAGTCGGCTTCCTTTTCCCCAGCAGTCCAGCTAAGGAGCAGCTCGAGCTCGTGCACGGGGACTTGTGTGGCCTGGTGACACTGGCTACACCAGAAGGATGACATTACTTTCTGCTGCTCGACGATGACCTCTCCTGCTACATGTGGGTGATGATCCTTGGCAGCAAGGGAGAGGTGGTGAACGCCATCAGGCGCCCGCAGGCCACTGCGAAGGCGGAGTGCGGTCGCAAGCTACGCGTGTTGCGCACCGACAACGGCAACAAACTCACGGCGGCTGAATTCGCTTCGTACTGCACGGATGAGGGTGTTCAGCGCCACTACTCCGAGTCGTACAGCCCGCGGCAGAACAGCATCGTCGAGCGGCGCAACCAGACGGTTGTGGGGATGACTAGGGCCCTCCTCAAGCAGAGAAGAATGTCGACTGTCTTCTGAGGAGAGGCGGTGGTGACAGCTGTCTACATCTTCAACCGTTCGCCCACCAAGGCTCTCCACGGCAGGACGCCGTACGAGGCTTGGTATGGGTGCAAGTCGGTGGTCTCTCACCTACAGGTCTTCGGTTGCCTCGCGTTCGCCAAGGAGCTTGGCCACATCGGCAAGCTCGACAATAGGAGCACTCCGGGGGTGTTCATCGGCTACTCGAAGGTCTCGAAGGCCTATCGCATTCTCGACCCAGAGACACGGCATGTGCGCACGACACGCGATGTTGTGTTCAACGAAGAGCGAGCATGGGCATGGGACAAGGCGGTGGACAAGGCGGTGGACTACGGCTCGACTCCGACGAACGACGACTTCATCGTCGAGTACGTCTACTTTAAGAGAGTTGGGGGAGTAGGTAGCTCTTCTCCACTAAGTGTGGTTGCCCCAGCCCCCAAGCATCCACCTCCACCTCAGTCGGCGACCCCACGCACTCCAGCACCGACGGTCACCCCTCTTGGCACGTCCACTCCGTCAATAGCTAATGTCGAGCACGACCCGGTGGAGTTCGCTACTCCGCTCTCCCACAACGAGGAGCGCCTCAACGCGTGCTACGACAGCGAGCAGTTGTGGTATCGTAAGATGGAGAACATTCTCGGCGACCAGCCGGTGCCGGGATTGGCCCCTCACGATCTGGATGATCACGATCTGGAGGCACAGTTGCATCTTGCGTACGACGACGGTGAGCCTCGGTCTTTCGCGGAGGCCGAGAAACACGCGGCATGGCGTGACGCGATGCAGTCGGAGATGGACGCGGCTGAGACGAACCGCACTTGAGAGCTTGCTGACCTCCTCGTGGTCACCGTGCGATCACCCTTAAGTGGGTGTTCAAGCTGAATAATGATGAGGCTGATGCCATCGTCAAGCACAAGGCTCGCTCGGTGGCACGCGGTTTCGTGCAACAAGAGGGGATTGACTTCGACGATGCCTTCGCCCTCGTGGCATGAATGGAATTCGTGCGACTCCTTGCACGCGGTTTCGTGCAACAGGAGGGGATTGATTTCAACGATGCCTTCGCCCTCGTGGCACGGATAGAATCCGTGCGACGACTCCTTGCGCTGGCTGCCCAAGAAGGCTGGTGTGTCCAGCACATGGACGTCAAGTCGACGTTCCTCAACAGCGACTTGAAAGAGGAGGTCTACATACACCAGCCGTCGGGATTTGCGCTCCCTGGCAAGGAGGGCAAGGTGTTGCGCCTGCGCAAGGCCCTCTATGGCTTGCGGTAGGCACCAAGGGCATGGAATGCCAAGTTGGACTCCACGCTCAAGAGGATGGGTTTTGGGCGATGCCCGCACAAGGCGGCAATCTACCAGCGGGGCAATGGAGAAAACGCCCTCCTGGTGGATGTCTACGTCGACGACTTGGTGATCACCGACACCAATGATGTGTAGGTGGCAGCGTTCAAGAAAGAGATGAAAGCCACCTTCCAGATGAGTGAACTGGGATCTCTCTCCTTCTACCTAGGGATTGAGGTGCACCAGGCCAATTCCGAGAACACTTCGATAAACCGCCTACGCCAAGCGCATTGTTGAGCTAGTTGGGCTCACAAAC